>CBVK0100043627.1:16228-32931 GCA_900067695.1 Picea abies | reverse complement strand
GACTTCAAGTCACTTTATCGATGTCATGGTAGTTCGATACCCCTTGGATTTCGCTTTACTCCTTGAAAGGGATTATGTCTATTCCATGAGAGCGATTGTATCCACTCTTTTTCATCTGATATATTTTCCTCCTGTTGGAAGAATGATGACTATTGATCAACTTTTGTTTGTTGGCCCTGAACGGCCCTGAACGGATTACCTCCGTAAACGGTTCTTACATGTAGACAGTATCTCCCCCACCGCATGTCAATTATGTGGCGTTGTCTCCCATGACTTCAACTTCTGATGATTTGGATCCGATAGTTGACATGGTGATCTCTTCGGTAGGGCTATTGGAGCCTAATCTCCTTACCCTTGTCACGACCCTCGACATGTGTTCCTTCCAAAGTGTTTTTCTTCCATCCAGTAAAGATCTCTTGGAATCCATGACCAAGTTTTGTTCCTTGACGTGGTGTCCTTCTAGAGTGTTATTCTCTTGGAAGCCATGATCAAGAAGAGTCCACGAGCACATTTTCTCTTCTATGTGGAAAGCTCATTAAAAAATGAAACAGAGGTCACGAGAACAGTTTTTCCTCTCTGTGGAAAGCGCGTTAAAAAATGAAACAACAATCTGGGGATTGAACCTGAAGCCCTGAGCATAGTTCTTTTCCTGTGTCAAGCTCGTTAAAAAAATGAACTGGTCACCTCTCCTGTCAGGTCGAGTCTTTCACCAGATCTCATAGATGTTGAGTCGATTCTTTCGTTAGCTCTTGTATTTGAACCTTCATTTCATCCACCTGTATCCTTTTTCTTCATCTAGTACAGAAATTGGTGACAACCTAAACGTCGATGAATGAATTGAAGCTTGGAGGGCATGTATCCAGCCTTTGATGACCATTCTGGAGCTAAGCCACTAGATTCCAAGCTGGGGGCATACCGAGCTTAGTATTTGTTCTTTCTCGTGCTCCTAAATATGTGAGAATGAAACCAGGTAAACTTTTATCTCTTTTTTGGACCTGCATGGATAAAGGAAAAATGAACCCCTTGGAGTCTTCTTTGAGATCTTTTCAGACTCTCTAAACATGAAAAGATTGTCATGTGATCTTGCTTCCTTTCCCACTCATTAAAAGGTTTGAAAGGGAGTCTTTCAAGTGATAATTTATCTATTTTGGCCTCGCGAGACTAACATTACGAAAAAGGACAACATTGGAGTCATCTTTAAGTTGTTTTCAAGCTCTCTAAATATGAAAAACCACCGATTTTACCTTCTCTAGACTCGTTAAATGATCATACATTGAAGGGCCCATATGGGATCGAACCCTTACTTCTTCCAGTTCATTAAACAAAGGAAGAGGTACTTACCGAAGGTGATCATATCGAGCATGTGTTACCCTCCTCGAGCTCGTTAAATTAAAAAGAGGTACTCGTCTATCTGGATGGGGGAAAAATTGAAAGAAGCAAACCAAGCAGGTTTTTGAGAACACTACCAGTAACTCTTACGGTCGCCCTTGAACATGACACTTTGTCTTTGCACACATTTTAATTTGTTGAACCTCTGCACTTAGCCAATCTTCTGAGTTTATTTTAATCCTTTCGGTCACCCGACGAAAGTCACGGTATCCACTGCATTATCGTGTTTTGGTCCATGTCAAGTTTCTGCTGTTGTGCCTCAGTGTTCAAGGGAAGTATCTGCCTCGAGAGTCAGCCATCACAAATATCTTGTTTCAATACCCATGTCAATCCATGTTCATTTGATCTACCAATTACATCTCTGTTTCAGTTTCGTGTCGTTGATGGGGGGTACATCAAGGCCCTCCTTCGACGAGTCTATTCCTGTCGACTTCAACACATTATCCAGGAGCTAGACTTAGAAACCAGTTAGTACCTTGAGACCTGCATGCCTCAATGGCAGGCGTCCTCGTGTTCGAAAATGGGTTTACATCATTGACCTCTGATCGGATGATTCCATAGATGTTCGACTTCATCTCATTCATTCTCATTCGTTGGAATGTACTAGAGTACCTTGGGAATCATTGACATCAATGGTGATCTCCCTCGCTCTTGTTAACGGTTTACATCATTGACCAATAATCAAGTGGTTTCTGCCATGTTCGACATCATGACATCTATTCACATGGTTAGATTCGTACTACATCGGGATTGGTAAGAAGACCTCGGGTTGATTCATCTCTCTTATATGTACTTTGCCCAGGTTGCGAAGGAGTTCTTTTGAACTATGACACATATACGGTTACATAGATCCACTTTGTATTGGTCGTGGCTATGTCTTGTCATCTCATAGATCCACTGTGTATTCTTTGTGGCTACAATCAGTTCAGGTCATAGGAGTATACATCCACATTGTATCTGCAATAGCTATACCATTTTGTCAATATAATTATGGACCCGCAGTGTATTTTATGGCGGCCATACCTAAAAATTCTTTATTACTCAAGCATAGGTATGCCTTCCTTGGGTTTGAAACATGTCATAATATTTGTTTGATGGTTGTGTGCAGCTTTTTCCCGTTTCTCTGCATCCATGCCCTTGCTTGAAAAAGTCTACATAGTACTTCAGTCATCATCGTCTTCTAACTTCATACTTTGGGGGGCAATCTGTTACACCTTAAAATTACTCACTTTGATAGTGTCACAAGTGTCGTCATTACAAGTGTTGTAAATTTCGCATCTTGACTACAAGTGTTGCATGTGTCACAAACAGTATACTGCCATATTTCCCATGTCGTTCCTCTAACGACATCACAAAGACACTTGAGACACCCCCAAAGACTAGTTTTGAAGAAGAGAATCACTTGATAGGGAGTACAAACCTTTTGCCATGGAAAAAACACTCAAAAACTGAATTTTGGAGAGGAGCGCTCCCCTACCCATTGTCAGGGAGTGTTGGTGCTCCCTAAGCCTCTTTGGGGGAGTGCTTGAGAGCCTTGTGCACCCTTTTGGGGGAGCGCTACCCTTTTTTTAGCAAATTATGGGTTTGTTGAGGCAAATAAGGGAAGAATCCCTCAATTCCTGAAGGTAGTTGGGTTCGAATAGATGGTCAAGGCATGATCTTAGGGGAGATCCTCAACTGAAGGAGAGGAATCCTCAACTTATCCCAAAGATCTCTCAAGTGGTTGGACCTCTCCAAGGTTATATAAGGAGGCCTTCTCATGGTGAAAGGTACAAGAAAGACTAGAGATTGATACCAAACTTATGATCCTATAAGTGGTATGGACAATGGATATTGGGAATTACATAAAACTTATGATCTTATGAGTGAGATGCCATCAAAGCAATCAATGGAGATTACTTGAGCAAAGGGGTTGGACAAGGAGAACTGGAAGAAACTGTTGCACCTTCATTCAAAGGATTATAAGTATCTTTACTTGTTCTCATTAATAATCAATGCTTGGCCTATTTCTTTCAAACTTGTATTTGTTCCATATAAGTTTGTCTGCAGTAGATGGATCTATGATTGAGATAATATCAGTAGAATAGGAAGTCTTTTGTATCTTTGTTTGTTCTACAGGAGCTATCAGTGAGCTCAGGATCAAATCTCAGCCAAGACTTTGCAAGGACAAACGTCGCTAATAAGGTACATATCTTTCTCATTCTCTTTCATTCATTAGCTTGATTGGATCTAAAAGGAAGTCAATGTCCATGTTAAGCACTTTTCCGTCTTTGTCTTAGGAGTCTAGAGACCAAGAGGGAATCCACTTGTCTGCAGGGGGATTCACCTACAACAGTCTCCAGACCACGGGATCACTTTCCACGTACCCACTCATCCAATGGTCCTGATTATTTCGATGTTCGCGACTTCAGCGTTTGGGAGTTTCGACACTAGACTACTCTTTTTCTCCCGAAGTAGAACTTCTTTGAATCGCTTTACACCACCCTTCCTATATCCGATAGAATGACCAAAAGTGATCCATACTGGATCCCCAAATCAATGGCTCTCGTTGATTCCTGGCTTCGTCCTTCGGCTACTTTCAAGGATTGTGGAGTCAAAAGTCCCGAAGTCCCAAAATGGCTAGCTCCTTTCGGGCTGGCACAGGGTTCCTAAACACTGGTCACAAGGATACTTTGGAAATTATAGGGGCTAAGCGCTAATTGCTTAGCAACAAAGGGTTTAAGGACATGGCCACGAGCCCTCGGTCATATGGGTGAATAATATAAAGGAAAACACCCTTCTCCCACCAGATCTTGAACTTTGACATTCCCTCTAAGGTAAAGTTCAAGGGATTGGCAGGACTTAGACATTTCAGTCGATCCTAACCTGAATCTACTGGAGATTCCCATTCCATAACTATCTAGTAGAAAAACTGAGATAAATTGGAAGACCATATAGATATAACAGTGTATAGAAATCAAATAGGTCTTCTAATAATTGTTCAAATACTCAAAGACTGAATCATAAACACACACATCTCATCCTTACATTCAATATAATACACAAAGTATGAAAATACTTATCAGCACTGGAAAATGTGAAGCAACTATTGAAAGGGGTGCATGTTTCCTCCCAACCATAAGCACAACCACTCCTATCAGATTTCCCACTGGCCACCCCCGAGCTATACCATGATGCTCTGAGAGAGATTCTCTCTCTTTTCTCCACAACAGTCAGGGACGAAGGTTACTCTCCTTCTCCCAAAGAAACCGGGCAACTAGTTTTCTTTGGTCGAAGCAAGGAGGTCTGCACGATTACTTCCTCAATCATGCATTAGCCTCGTTTATCAGCTTGTAGTGAAACCCTACTCCAGGCTTCTTACAACCAGATCGAGTTTATTTCTTAGCTTGTCTTTCTCCACTTTTCAATCGAAGTCTCCTCCTGCTCTTTTCAAGCGAGTGTTTTTCTCTACTCTGTTGTCTTTCCCCTCAATCTCTATCCCCTGAATTACCTCCTGTCTTGCCTCCCTCAGCAAGGTGATGTGGGTCCAAATCCCCATTCATGGTCAAGCCTAGAAGCCTTAAAGATGGGTACCTTTCCCCATCTCCTCATTAACTCTTAAGGATGGCCTTCCAACTACCAACCTGACTAGTAATTAATTTCTAGGTCAGAGGATTGTTGAGCGATTACACCCAGTAGGTATTGGTCTGGTGAGGGTCATTTCAACCATTCTTGGTTTCCATTCACCATCTTTTTCATAGAATGCATGGTCTATCTTGGAAAACCTCCCCCCTTTCAGTAGATGTCTAACACATATCAAATTTCTATTTATAACAAAAAATTCATACCTTGACCCTTCTATACAAAGGTTCATCAAATCAAATATTCAAACATTTAGTCTGCCATAGTCTATTGGCCAGTTATAGTTATATTTACGAATTAGGGGAAACAGGGGTATTATAATCCCCTACCCCTTAAAGGAACATCATCCCTGATGTTCTATCTATCGATATGTTTTGTATGTACAACAATAAACAAAACCAGATTTTCTTGTCCCATGGCATCCTCTATTTCCCATGTGGCCTCATCTTGGCCAAAGTGTTTCCACTGCACCTTGACCTGTGCAATAGTTCTATTCTTGAGTGGGGTTTCCTTCCTGTCTATTATGCATTGAGGTTCTGGTAGGAATTATCCCTCAGGTTCCACCTGAATCACAAACCATTCAATAATATGATTATAATCATGTACATACTTATTTAATAAAGAAACATGGAAAAAATTGTGTGCTTTCAATGTGGGAGGAAGTGCTAGTCGATAGGATACTGGTCCCACTCTATCCAAAAATTCAAATGGACCACAATACTGAGGTGTCATCTTGGCACAAGCTCCCATCCTCAAGGATCTTCTCCTGGGTCTAACCTAGAGATACACATTATCCCTAGTTCTGAACTCTCTAGGAGTCTTTTTCAGGTCTACATATCTCTTTTGTCTATCCTGGGCTATCTTCAGATTTTGCCTGATCTGAATCAGTTGTTGTTCCATTTCAAGTAGCATATCTAGCTTGATTGTAAATTTTTCTACTGGGTTGTCCCAACTGATTGGAATGTTGCATTGCCTTCCATAGAGGGCTTCAAAACAACTCATTTTTAATCACTCTTGATAGACATTGTTCTAAGCAAATTCTACCAGTGGTAGGTAGTCCTCCCATTTCTTTGGCTGATGCATAACATGCATCCTCAACATGTCTTCTAATACATGGTTTACCCTCTCTGTCTACCCATCAGTTTGAGGGTGATAGGCTATACTAAAAAGTAATTTTGTTTCAAAGCCAACAACCAAAGATTTCCAAAAGTTTGAAGTAAACTTTGTATCTCTGTCGGATATAATCTCCTTAGGCATGCCATGCAGTCTGAATATATCTTTAATGAAGATGTTGGAAATATATATTTCCTTGCAAATTGACTTTACAAGTATGAAGTGAGCATCCTTTCTTAGTTTTTGTACAACTATCATGATGGCATCGTTCTATTTACTTGATCTTGGTAATCTTGCAATGAAATCCATGGAGATGGTTTCCCATTTCCATTCGGGATTTGGTAGGGGCTACAATAGCCCTACTGGGTGTCGGTTCTCTACCTTGACTTGCTGACATTCTAGACACTTAGCCAAGTAATCAGCTATGTCATTTTTCAGTCCAGGCCAATAGAATAGCTTTCTAGTGGTCGTGATCATTTTTTGATAACCAGGATGACCAGTATATGGTCTTTTGTGTAGTTCATCCATTATGAACCTCTTCAAGTCGTCAATATTTGGATTGTATAATCTTCCCTTGTAAGTCAACAATTCATCATTAAGCATCTGATAACCTTCATACTTCATCCTTGTGGGCTCTTGCTTTAGATATGATGTCACAGTATTGAAAATTGCATCTGTCTGTTGTGCAGTTTTGACCCTCTCTTTGATGCCTGATTCACTGGTGCTTACAACGGCCAAGTGAACTACTTTCATACTTCTACTAATGGCATCAACCACCCTATTCTCCTTTCCTTTGATATCTTTGATTTCAAAATCAAAATCACTAAGGAGAGCCATCCACCTAGCTTGTCTCACATTGAGTTTTGGTTGGTCAAACAAATACCTCAACCCACTATGGTCTGTCATAAGTACAAATCTTCTACCCAAGAGGTAGTTACTCCACATTTTCAGAGCATGCACTATGGAAGCCAATTCTATACCCTGAGTCACATAATTGAATTCATGCTCGTTCAATTTTTTGGACTCGTAGAAAATCACATGTCCTTCTTGCATAAGGACTCCTCCGAGCCCTTCCTTGTGGGCATATGTACACATAAGGAAGTCTTTGTTTGGATCTGCAATATTTAGTACAGGTGCATTGGTTAGAAGGTATTTCAACTCTTGAAATATTTCCTCACATTCTGATGTTGAAATGAATTTAACTCCCTTTTTCTGAAGGGATGTGATTGGGCAACCAATCTTGGGGAATCCCCTTTTGAACCTCCTATAGTATCTTGTCAGGACCATAAAGGATATGATATCAGATACATCCTTTGGGGTAGGCCAATCCATGATGGATTTAATTTTTTCAGGATCAACTACCACTCCTTCTTCAGATATAACATAGCCTAAGTAATGGACTTGTTTCTGGAAAAAGTCACACTTAATAAGATTAGCATAGAGCTGATGTTCTCTTAGCACTTGGAGTACTAGCTTGAGATGTTCTTCATGATCTTCCCTATTCTTGGAACAGATTATGATATCATTAATGAAAACCAATACAAACATATCCTATAATTTTTTGAATATGTTATTCATTAAGCACATAAAAGTGGATGGTGCATTGATAAGCCCAAATGGCACCACCAAAAATTCGTAGTGACCATACCTTGTCCTAAAGGCCATCTTGTGCATGTCTTCATCTTTGATTCGGACCTTGGCAAGGGATACTTATTCTTGATGGTCATATTATTGAGTTGTCTATAATCTATGCACAGTCTGAGTGTGCCATCTTTCTTTTTCACAAACAAGGTTGGTGCTCCCCATGGAGACACACTAGGTCGTATGTATCCTTTGTCCCACATCTCCTTCGGCTAGAGTTTGAGCTCAAGTAGCTATGATGTACTCATTCTATAGTGTGTTCTAGACATTAAAACTGCTCCTGGTACAAGTTCTATTGAAAATTCAATATCCCTTCTTGAAGGTAGACGTGGTACTTCTTCTGAGAATACATCTTTATACTCTCTCAATATGGGATGGTTCTCTAGGTTGGGTTTGTCATCTTCAACAGAGTATAGTAATTTGATTGCATACAAGGGACATCCCTTTCTGCAATACTTCTTCTCTTGGAGGGATGATATTTGTCTCACTGAGACAAGATTTTGAATCCCTTGTAGGGTTACCCTCATTCCTTAGTCACTTTAACACTCCAAAGTTTTATTGTAACAGTCCAACTTGGTTTTGTGGGAATCCAACCAGTGCATGCCAATTATCAGGTCATAAGATCCTAGAGGAAGTATGTTTAGGTTTGCTTGAGTGGGAAACCCACTCATGACAAATTGGCATGCTTGTATGACCTATGTTACTTTTATTTTGGTTCCAGTGGCTAGTTGTACCATCCATGATTTAACATGTTTAACTTGTTGCAATTTACATTTCTCAATAGTTTGAGGGGAAACATAACTCAAATTAGAACTAGGGTAAATTAAAATGGAAACAAGGTGGTTGACAATCATACCTTCCATCTCCACCACTCAAGATTGGTTGTCATCTTCTCTATTATCCAAGGCTGCATAAATTTGTGGCATGATCATAGCCACATCATTGACCATGGTATCATATTGGATGTTGTATACCCTCCCTTTGTTCTGTTGTCTATGAGGACAATACCTCAATAGATGTTCCTCTCCACAACCCCAACATTTCAAGGGTTCTCTCTTCATGTTATATGTCCTACTTCAAACTTCTCTGAATGGTGTATTTCCATTCTAAGATGGAAAATTTTCATGATACACACTTCTGTCAAGAAGGCTCATCCTAGAGCTCTTCCCATGGTTCTTAAATCTCGAGGGTTTAAACCCCTTCTTCTTGAATCTCGAATTGTTCGTCTTCTTCCAGTCTTCATGGGGTTCTGTCATATTCTTGAATTGCTCATAGCAATACCTTGCTTTTTGAAGGGTATCTTCTAGAGTCTTTGGCTCATCAAACTCAATTTTGTCCCGGTAGGACTAAGGTAATCCACTAATAAATCGTTTCATCTTTACCTAGGGCACATACCTCATTAGCTCGAGAAATTTGTTGATATACTCATCTATGGTGAGTAGTCCCAGCTCGAGTTCATAGAACTCCTTGGTCTTCCCATTAAAGTACTTTTCTGACAGTACTTCTTCTTGAAGTATTTCTCAAATTGTTTCCATGACAATTCCTTATCCTGGACTCCTTTCACATTCCTAAGGTCCTCCCACCAAATGGAAGCATTCCCATTCAGGTTGAAAATGGCTATCCGAGCCTCTAAGTTTTCAGAGTAGTCATGGACTATGAAGTACTTCTTTAGATCGAGTATCCAAACTTCTTCTTCTTCCCCCTTCTTAATATCTCCATCAAAGGTGGGTGGTTTGGCTTTCTTGAATTCTTCAGGGTCATGACTCTTGGAATTTTTCCTCTTCTTTCCTCTTTTCTGAGAATGGAAACTAGTTTTTCCACTAAAAGATTCCTTGGAGTTGTCAGTGTCCTCACCAGAGGAATCTTCCATTGAATTTCTCTTGGCTCCATGTTGGGCCTTCTTTGAGGTGCTCCTCCTGGTGTGCCCACTTTCGAGACCATGCTTTTGTATCTCAGGAGGACTTGGGGTTTTCTTAGTATGATGCTTGTCCACATGCCTGGAAGTTGGACCATATTGTAGTTGCCTTTATATATATGATAGAGTTTGTAGTTGCTTTCCCCGCTACTTGATCAACCTTTCATTGTTAGCCTTATAACTCTATAATTTGACCATGAGGCTTCTTACAGTTTCGAAAAAATTTGGAAGGGTTTCCACCACCCTCCTTTCATCAGATTATTCCTCTCTATTCTAGGAGATCTCCCCCAACTCCTGATGTGTCACCGTGCTTTATGTTGTAGTTCTCCTATTGTTCACTCACTGCTTGAGTGCAGATAAAACATTTTTTGTTAGTTACTAGCCTACCAATTCATGAACAACACATATCATTGTAAGGTGAAGTCAATTCTTTATTTGGAAACATTATCCACCTACTGTGCAGACTTCCAAAACATCTATCAATCAACAGAAGGGGAAAGGTAGGGTGTTACCCTATAAGTTCTCTAATAATATTTTTATGCGACTCGTGCATGAGCCCAAGCAAGCCAAGTGTTGTTGCCTCGCTTTGATACTAATTTGTAACACACCCAACCCCTAAATAATCTTTCTAGGGGTGGGGCATCCATTTATTTTTTCTTTCCCTAGTTCATATTTGGTCCCTTGCTTAAGAAAAACCCTCTTAAACAGCTTCCCCAAAGCTTACATATCTCACTAAATGATTAAACCAACTAGCGGGGTCCTCCTCGTGACCTCGGGCTGAAAACTGGGAGTTAAGATCCTGTGTTAGCAAGGTTTTGGCACTTTCGAAGTTCCTGAACTTCAGGAGTTCCTAAAAGTGTTGACAAATTCCTAGATCACTGAACATCAAAGGAAATCAACGTTCCACGTCCTCCACTGAGATCCTGCAGTTAAGGAGGGGGCTTTGGTGATCTAAGCGTGACATACCTTTTTCTAAATCCTGAAAGTCCTGAAATGTTTCCACCTACCCCTAGCCCTTCGGTGTTCGACGTTCGACGATTGGTGTTGGAGGTTTCTATATTGTACCACTCACTAAACCTTCCGAACTCCATATTTTTCTAAACTCTCGGGGTTGTGATTACATCACCAGCCATGCTGGCCAGGCAGGCATGAACCAGTAGCTGATGCACGGCGAGGGTCGATGGATGACATGTGTCCTCGATGGGGGTGACGTGTGTCATTCTCTAATAGGCACAATGAGTATGTGAATAGTCCAAAATTGGGTGATACGTGGCATGCATAATGCAGATCCACATCACATCGAATGACATCATCAATCCACGTCATCATAGAATGATACTACTCGGTCCTTCCATCTAACGTTCCACAAGACTCCACATAGATCCATAGATCTACGGTTCTCATTACTTCGCGGCTCCGGGCTTTGGCGCTTATCGAATCCTCTTGATGCAAATCCCCCAAAGAGCTAAGTCTCCAGACTCTCAGATCTTGTGCCACATGTCCTCTTCGACCAATGGTCACGATTTACTTCGGCGTTCACGACTTCGACGGTTTTCACACCTTGAAAACCCTCAGCCAAAATCCTTCGGAGTATGAAGTCTCCTGACCAAAGAATCGCTTGCCACGTACCCATTCATCCAACGGTCCTAATTACTTCGATGTTAGTGACTTTAGAATTCAGGATTTTCGACACTAGACTACTCTTGTTCTCCCGAAGTAGAACTTCACTGAAGCGCTTAAAGCCACCCTTCCTATATACGATCTAACAACCAAGAGAGATCCATATTGAATCCCCAGATTGATGGCCCTTATCTATTCACAACTTTGGCCTTCGTCTACTATCGAGGATTGTGGAGTCACAAGTCCTGAAGTCCCGAAATGGCTAGCTCCTTTCGGGCTGACGCAGGGTTTCTAGGCCCTAGTCACATGGATACTTTGGAAATTATAGGGGTTGACTGCTAATCCCTTATTAGAAAAGGGTTTAAGGACATGGACATGAGCCCTCAGTTAGATGGGTGAATAATCTAAAGGAAAACGCCCTTCTCCCACTGGATCTTGAACTTTGACATTCTCGATAAGGTAAACTTCAAGGGATTGGCATGACTTAGACATTTCAGTCAATCCTACCCCGACCCTCCTGCGGATTCCCATTCCATAAAAATCTAGCAGCAAAACTGAGATAAATTGAAAGACCATATAGATATAACATTGTACAGAAATCACATAGCTCTTCTAATAAACATTCAAACACTGAAATACTGAATCATAAACATAGACATTTCATCCTCACATTCAATTTAATACACAAAGTATGAAAATGCTTATCAGAACTAGAAAATGTGAAGCAACTCCTGAAAGGGATGTATGTTTCCTCCAAACCATAGGGACAACCACTCCTATCATATTTACCACTAACCACCACCGAGCTAGACCATGATGCTCTGAGAGAGATTCTTTTTCTTTGCTCCACAATAGTTAGGGACGAAGGTTACTCTCCTTCTCCCACAGAAACTGGGAAACTAGTTTTCTTTTCTCCAAGAAAGGAGGTATGCATGAGTACTTCCTGAGTCACTCGTCAGCCTCGTTTATTGGCTTGTAGAGAAACCCTACCCCAAGCTTCGTATAGCCATATCGAGCTTATTTCTCAACGTTTCTTTCTCCACTTTTCAATTGAAGTCTCATTCTGCTCTTTTCAGGAGAGTGTCTTTCTCTACTCTGTTGTATTGCCCCTCTATCTCTGTCCCTGAATTACCTCCTTTTTGGCCTCCCTCATCAAGGTTGTGTGGGTATGAATCCCCATTCATGGTCAGGGCTGGAAGCCTTACAGATGGGTACCCTGCCCCATCTCCTCATTAACTCTTGAGGATGGCCTTCCAACTACCAGCCTGACTGGTAATTCATTTCTGGGTCAGAGGATTGTTGAGCGATTAATCCTAGTAGGTATTTTTCTGGTGAGGGTCATTTCAACCATTCTTGGTTTCCCTTCACCATCTCTTTCATAGCATGCATGGTCTATCTTGGCAAACTTTCCCCCTTTCAGCAGTTGTGCAACACATATCAAATTTCTATTAATAACAGAAAATTCATACCTTGACCCTTTTATACAAAGGTTCATCAAATCAAACATTCACACACATTTAGTCTTCCATAGTCTCTTGGCCAATTATAGTTATATTTACAAACTAGGGGAAACAATGGTATTACAAAATATGTCTCAACAAAAATCAAAATGTCATTTAGAATATATACGCTTGCAAAGAAACTTTCTAAATTCCTTATATTTTGCGTAATGAAACTAATCCATGTATATTTTCAAACAAAGAACCATCAAGTAGGAAATTTTGATGGGCTATTTTTTCTCAAAGTTTTCCTACCAAATTTATTGGATTCTTTTAGTAGAGATTTCCTATCAAATTTATTGAATTATTTTTGCATAAATCCTCTACCTTGCCAAGTATGTTATCTAAAAACTCAAATGCCTCCAACATGTTGTTGGTTTTCAAGTGACTAATGCCTATATCTATCCAATTCTACTTCAACTTTCAAAGCCATGGAGTAGCCAATGTCACCATTTTTGTTTTACATTTAGGCTATGCATAAGCAATACATCGAGTGTTACATAATTACTTTAAGTTTTTGTTTTTTCTTTGGACTACATACACCTACTACATAAAAAACCATTTCTATGAGGTTGATAAAGTAATTTACTATGTCCAAATTCTGGTCTGATATTTAAACGTCTGTGGATGATTATGTAACGTGTGGGGCTTGGAAAAAATAGTTTGATGGTAGAGTGACAGTTATCTCACTAATAGAAGTATTATATATATATATAAGGAAAATTTTGTTGGATCCATGAAATATTTTTAGTTGTTTTAATTCTACTCTTTTTAGTTTTGACGGAGAAAATAGCACTTCCACTTCCAAGACCTACAAAAGATTGGAATAAAGAAGAATAAAAACTATTTATGACGATGACTGGGCTGATTTGAAATTTGTAGACAAGACTGGTGTGGTATCTGAAAAATATGGGTATTACCTCAAAAGGGGAAGAGAAACTATAATAGAAAAAATGTTGGAGCTGATCATGAATACAAGATATTTTAAGCAACAATATTCCTCAACCAAGCATGTGTTATATTGGAGAGATGCTCCTGAAGGCATAGCAAAGTTTCTCCAACATTTAGAGACTATTTTTATAGAGGATGAAAAGAAACCATTCTCTCTTGCTGCAAGAGTGGTGATGTTGGCAGCAACACAGGAGCCAATCCCAAGGCCTACAAGTGATTGAAGTGAAGATGAAATCAAAATTATGTACGGCAATTGCGACGATACAATGAAGGTATTGGAGACCAACCCTGCTATAATATCTAAAAAATATAGGCAGTGCTTGAAAAGAGGAAGAGAGGGTATAATAGAAGCCATTATGGAGTTCATTATGAATGCATCATACTTTAATATTCAGTATGGCTCGTCCAAGTATGTGTTATATTGGAGGGATGCTCATGATGGCTTAGCCAAGTTACTCAAACATATAGAGATTGTCTTTACAAGGAACAAATAAGTTAAAATCATAAAGAAAGAGTATCTCCTGGGTAGTAGCCTTTGGAAGCCCTGTTATCTCTCACCCTAGTCCTTAGTGTCATATATGTAAAGTCGGGTTAGACACTGCCTTAGTCGAAGGTAAGACCACTCACGTAATAATTTTATCAAATTCAGTGTGTATTCTATTATGGTGTTCACTTTACTATTCCTTAGTGTCATATATGTAAAGTCAGGTTAGACACGGCCTTAGTCCAAGGTAAGACCACTCGCATAATAATTTTATCAAAGTCGATGTGTAGTCTATTATGGTGTTCACTTTACTGTTTCTTAGTGTCATATATGTAAAGTCGGGTTAGACACTGCCTTAGTCCAAGGTAAGAGCACTCGCGTAATAATTTTATCAAAGTCTGTGTGTATTCTATTATGGTGTTCACTTTATTGTTCCTTAGTGTCATATATGTAAATTCGGGTTAGACACTACCTTAGTTGAAGGTAAGACCACTCTCTTATGTAATAATTTTATAAAACTCTATGTGTGATCTATTATGATGTTCAGTGATGAAAATTGAAGGGTTGGTCTTAATTTCAATTGGAAAGTCACATAATTATCTAAGCTTTGAAAGATTAAACATTACAAAATTGATTGTACTTCAATTGAAAAATGTAAATTAAGTAAACCTTTCATTAAAAAAAATGAAAAAATGAAATATGTTTATTATAGAAACCCTACTTCATAAGAAAATGATGTATGTTATTTCCATTTAAATGGTAATGATAACTAGTATACCCCTAAAGCAGGGAAAACAAACACCCAAGTGAATTGTGGTGGTTATGTTGTTTAAAGATTGTGGGATTTTGTTTTTTGATGAAAAATGAATACTTCACAAGATCCATCTCCATCCCACATGCCGTGAAATATTTTCAACAATATTTTAACTCTAAATATAAATCACTTGGGTGGATGCACACCTGCAATAATCGCAGATATGTGACAAAGAATTTTCCATAGAGGAATGGAAGAGGAAGAAGAGGCACTAACACACAACTAAGGCAGGAGAAGAACCACCCCTTAAGAACTCCTTCGATGTAATCAATCATATGAGAGATGACAAAAGATAACATAATGCATACCCTTGTGTTCTAAGTAGGCGACTATGTTGCTTAGTACTGAAAATCAAAAGCAAAGAAACAAGGCTTGCATGCCTAATCCTTAAGAACCAACCTCTACTTTCCATTAAAATTAAGAGGGATAACAATGATGAAAATGAGGAGAACATAGCAATAGACAAGAGGTAAAACCAGAAAGAAAAAATCCAAATACAGATATATTTTAGCATGGGTTAGTTGCAGAAAGGAGTGGGAGAAAATTAAAATGTCCATGAAAAAATGATTCTAGTTTCGATTTGTATCAGAGCACGTTGCCTTCAAACTAATAGAATAAATTAGAAGGCACCTATTACACACACCAGTAGCAACTCATCATAAAGTAAAAAAAAATCTTTGATCTTTTTATGGAAAAGGGGACTATTTCGTTATTTTAGTTTCCGAGACACGGTTTTTATTTTGAATGCTAACACAAATGTAACTTCGTGTAAAACCCATAATCATAAAAGAATAATCATGCTCCTCGATTTAAAAAAAAATATTCGGACACAACAAATCTAAAAATAAGGGCCTTCCAAAAGATTTCTCAATTATGAGTTCGAAGTCATTGAATGAATGCACCATTTTTTCTCACACTCACAAGAAACATGCTCCTCCTAGGAAAATAGTGGAATGTTTAAACGCTAAGCACATACCTCGCCGAACAAATGTGAATATCAGGAAGACAAGAACACCTCAAATGTGAAGTGGCAATCTTTTTTCGGGGAGATTCAAACACTCGACCAAAAAGACGGATAGATGTGAACCGCGGAATCGAAGCAAGGTTGACAACGAGGTTTGATGTTATAAATTAAATAATTTGTTTCATTGTGTAAGATCATATTTATTTTCCAAAAATAATTGTCCAATTGTCTTTAAAAGTCTCATCTTTGTTAAGAGGTCTTCAATTTCAACTTCTCTACACAACCATCTTTCATCTTTCTTTTAAGATATTGACTAAGTGTTTTTTTTTTTTTTTTTTTTTTTTTTNNNNTTTTTTTTTTTTTTTTTTTTATCTTTCATCTTTTTTAATATATCATTTTGAATTTTTTTTTTAATTTAAAAAAATTACATACCACCGTCTTTATATTTAATCTTTTCTCAAACATCACTAAAATCAAAATGCAACTACAGTGAAAAACTAAACATTTTATGAGTTCAGTAATGATCGAGTCCATCAAAAATGACTAATTATTTATTATTTCAATGAGTACTTTAACAATGAATTAGTTGATTACAAAAGAGCCTGTAAGTAAGGAATTTTCATTATTATAATGAGTTTTAAAGGTAAATAGTTTTATAGTTTCTAGATTCTTTTTTTTTTTTTTTTTTTTTT
>CBVK0100043627.1:0-16218 GCA_900067695.1 Picea abies | reverse complement strand
TTTTTTTTTTTTTTTTTTTTTCTAAATTTATAGTATTTGGATATCTTAATTAGTATGTGGAAAGAAGTGTTTTACAACTAGATATATAAAAGAGATATATAATTCCTTATAATTATAAAAAATTAATATAGATATAGATATATAGATATCAATGGAAGTTAATACATTTTTCAAAAATAAATTATAGAAATATATGTAAAAAATAATACCCATGATGTATGAATATCAAAGAAATTTCTTCTTTCATCATAAAAGTTGTACTAATTTAGTTTTGATGGTACACTTTTTATGAATTAGGAAAAATTGTTTGAAAAATTAGTAATTGTATTTAATAATTAATAAGTAAATGTACCATAACAATTTTACCACTTGTCACATCTCTTTTATATGTAGATTTCATCTCTTTTATATGTAGAAGGCAGAGTACAAACATTACTTTTCTTTGTCAGCCTCTATATTGTATAACGATGATAGTGAGTAGTTTGTATCTGTAATGTATTTGTCTTTATGATCAATATAACCTTCACACAACAATTGCAAACAAGATATATTAAAATGAATTGGAAACCAATCATCGAAGTTGAAAGTTTATTTTGTAGAAGAGTTCATTCAAAAGTATGTCAAAGGGTGGCATTTCAGAGGGAGAATACATGCATACTGAGTTGTAGAACATCTCAACTAAACATATGTCAAAGGGTGGTATTTCAGAGGAAAAATACTTGCATAATAGGCTGTAGAGATGGTGATGGTACTGTAAATGAATATTAGGGGGGAATTAGACGGTGCAAAATTTATTGCAAATGAGATGCACAATTGAATAAACACTTATCTCTCTTTGGTTTTCCTTTTGACTATCCTAATATTCTAGAAGATGAGGAGTTCAAGCTTTCATTAAGTGACACTTAAGATGATATCAATGCAATGATAGAAATATGTAAGCATATACAATGTAATGGATTTAATATTGTAGAATGATACATTGTAGCATTGAAGAAATGACTACAAATAAAAATTGAGATTATTTTAGTTTTTAAATGTCAAATTGAAGGAATAAATGTTGAATTCTTAACCTTGATATTATTCACACCCATTTTCATTTAACACTTTAAATATAATGATCATTTAACACTATGACTAAAAATTATTTTTTTTTTTTTATAAATAATGAATGAATAAAAAATAAATAAATAATTTAAATGATCTTTAATTACACTTATCCATTGATTATAACAGAGCACATTGATTATAACCCAATGAGAGTTAAAAGGAGTTCAATGCTGATGATAGGATGGAAAGAACTTTTAATTTATCCTTACGATGATAAAATACAATTAATTGCATTCTATTTTAAAATAAAAATATGAATATTGGGTGACATACAGACATACCTCCCTTCACATCATAAACGAAATCAAAATCTGGTAAGAAGTTTTTTTTTATTATTGTCATCACTAATATTGTGACCTCATCACAAAAAACCAAACACTCTCTATGTTCAGACGTTGTGGACTTTTCTTTAGCATATCTATGGAGGCTTGAATTGGCCTACTCGTAGACTTTAGATCCATGATACAATCCACTCCAATACTGCCATGTAACGAAATCTGAATTTAGCCTTAATATGAATTTATCCCAAATTGAAGCTAGTTAACATTCCATCAAAAGGAATTATTCGATGAGACTTGTAAAGCAGTGTACAACACTATTGATTTAGCATGGAATGCATGTGAGCACTCTGATTTCAACATCCTCTAAAAGGTTGAGTAAGTCCTGACTTAGCATATGAAGAAAGATAACTAGATTGTTCTTACTATGTGTTCCCTTACGTAATGCCTCGTGGTTTCTTAAGACTTTTAAAACTTTTTCAAGATGTGTACGCATGTGCACTCTTCTCTCCAAGAATGCACTGCAAGATGAGCATTCGGTGTCCATGACTTCATTAATCAAAATAAATATATAAGCTATGGAAACCCTCGAGTATATAAGCTATGGAAACCCTCGAGTAATAAAAAACAATGTTTCATCTCTGTCTCCCACCAACAACGGACAATTCAACAAATCCCACTAAAAATATATAAAATATATACCTCCCAGCTGTGAGATGTCTCAAAAATAGAAGATAAAATATATCTCACCCAACTAAGCTATGCAAGTATGATGATTAAATGTGGGGTTGAAATTAATACAGATGGTGATAGTAAAGAAGACAACATCTCCACTAGTCTGGATGTGGTTTTGCATAATGTGTGGCTCATGTCATCACTTTCACCTCTTTTCCATAAGTATGTGTGAAGTAACTTATTCTCCAAGAGCCCACAATTTTGAACTTGAAACATGTTGAGTCTTCCATAGGTGGCGAAACGAATACAAGACCAGTTTTATTTTGTTTATGCAATTCGAATCCTAGATATGTATTTTCTTTGTTTGTCTGATTTGTCGCTTTGTTTTAACTTTTAATCTAATTCATCTTTTTGTCTTCATTTCAATTTTAATCTTCTATTGAAATATGTACTACCGGGGTATATGGGATGCGACCTTTCAATTATAGGAACTGATAAAGTCTTTGTTTTATTTGTGATTAGGTGTCATGTGATCAACAAAAACATGCAATTTATGATCAGTATGGTCAAAATGGTTTGAAAGGGAAGTTTCCATCGCCTGGTGCGGGAATTTCTTCAACGTTTTCAAATGGATCAAGGTTGTTCAATTTTTATCCAAGTAATGTAGAGGATGACATATTTGCAATTTTTTTCAGTTCAAATTACCCGATTTCGATGGGTGGCAGTGTTGCAGGGAGAAGTGGGAGTCCATCCATATCATCACGATTTTCGGATTGCATGTTCAGTGGTTTTGGTCTGGTGAAAAACATTTTCCAATCCCCTATAATGAAATTTCTTAGGATGGACCTCGTATGGCTCTAGTCGTTGAAAACAAATTACCTTGCCCTCTCGAAGAGATCTACAACAGTTCTACCAACAAGATGAGAATCTCAAAAAATATTTTCAATGTCAATGGGTGTGTATATTCTTATTTCCTCTTGCCAATCGCTTTCCCTTTTTAGGTTTTAAATTTAAAGGTACTCTACGATTCATCTATAAACGTTAGCTAAATTGAAGTGAGAAGTGAATGGGGCCAACGTTGAAATTTCTTCAATCTATTCCTGTATGCATTGGAATTTGACATGGTTAGACTATACACATGGCTTGACGATATGCGAGGGTTTCAAGACTCAAGGATGCATGATTTCACTACATAATCATTGAAATCATCCATGTTTTCATCAACGCTCATTATGCAGTCGCATTGTCATCATTCATCATTCACATCTACAAAATGTTTGTTGAAACTCTCTTGAAATTTCATGGTCTCCATTCCATTGGTAGTAGAAACTTTTTTCCTGTAGGAAATGGAGGTTAATGTTGATGCATAAAATTTTAGTGTGTTATCCACAAAGCAATTTTGTTTCTCACTTGCTCAAATGTGAAATACTTGGACTATGCAAGGGACTAACTTGATTTGACAATGTAGAATATTTATATAGTCTTCTGTATGTGTATCGAGTCATTTGATCTATGGCTTGGTAAAAAGGAGCTAGTGTATTGAACTTATGATCAA
The DNA here is from genome assembly GCA_900067695.1 of Picea abies. Lineage (NCBI taxonomy): Eukaryota > Viridiplantae > Streptophyta > Pinopsida > Pinales > Pinaceae > Picea > Picea abies. The sequence goes on along the minus strand of CBVK0100043627.1, from coordinate 12,603 downwards.
TGTCAATTCGAGGACCCAACGAAGTTGTGCTTTGCTCAAGAAAAGGAGGATTGTAAGGATATAAGAGCTCAACATTTAAATTAGATGTTTGATTTGTTTAGGAATATAAATTTCATGAGTAACATGAATTATGTAAATGATATTGATATAGGTTGTTAGTAATGGTAGAATACCAAGTGGTTGTGTTGCATCACACTAGGTTCCCTAGATCTAGATGAGTTCACAACTAGCAATGGAATATCTAACATGGAGGTAAACTTCCAATCCAATCTTAATCTTCTAGTTGAGTGTCAGCTACTCTAATGACATAGTGGATATATGTAATGTGCACTAAGTGACAACCCCATCTAAGGACAAGTCCATGATAATCTTGTCCAAACTGTCAATGGGATGAAGTGTGAATAATCGCGTAATGAACTAGGCTGTAGAATGTTGGGGGCATATTAGGTAGAATAGTTGAAAACTACAGTGAACAAGAAGTTATATAGTTTTGTCGCAACACTAGTGTGGTCCTCCTACATAGTAAATAGTAGTGGCGACTTAAGAGGAATAACTTCTTATTTCTATTCTCATTGAAATGTAATGAAAGTTCCTACTAATTTCCACTATGAACCTCAGCAAGTGCAATAAAATTTTGGGGTGTTAGTGGTGGATATTAGTTTATTCATGATAGCTTCATACAAGAAATTGGTTAAGTAGTCCACATAAGCCATTTACATGTGCGATTGACTAACTTATGGAAGTATGTTGTTGCAACCACAAAGAGTGATTGACTAACTTATAAAATTATGTGGTTGAAACCACTAAGAAATTTAGTTTTCACTTTACCTTGAAAACATAGAACAATCTACCCTTGATTGACTCAATGTTGATGCTCCAAGGTCATGATAATAGACCCCATGTCTCTCTCACAAGTAGGGTTTCCTAATAATACATCATTGTAGATATTCAAAGGTGTGACATGACCACATGTTACCTCATGTTTTCCAAGGATAGAAATATACATTCCTTGGTGATGTAGTTCTCCTTCTCAATTTGGAGCCATCCAATGTTGTAAGGATATGGGTGAGCTTGGGTTTTGAAAAAGTCCTTTAATTTTGGGTTTTATAAATTCATTAATAGTATGTCCAAATGCAAAAGCCTTCATTCTAATACTAGCGTATATTGTTGACAAACCATTATCATACATGGAAAGTGTATAATATTTTGTAATGGATGTTTTATGGAAGTCAACAATGCATTTATGGATATTCTATTCAGGTGAGCATTTGCTTCTGCTAATTTTTGTAATGCTTTAATTTCCAGTGGTGTTTGTGCTCGAAATGCCCTTGCACTTCCTCTGCTTGTTGTTGAATCCCCATGGTTGGATGTCGACCTCTTTAACTTTGTGCCCTACATCGAGGGTCTCCACTTGCGATGTCGTCCTCATGTAGCAGCCTCCCTACCTGAAGGATCTTTGGGTCACAAGTATCCTTCCCCTTTGCCTTTGTTCCATAGGTTGACCAGAGTAACCTTGCGTAGTAGGTCTGCAATGAGATTGGTGTTTATACTTACCATTTCTTTTCAATCTCCCCTTGAATCATTGTGAATTCATTGTGTAAGTTGGACTTTACATTGTCTAGAGGCCCTATACTGAGTTCATTACCATTGCTTGTGGATGCATAATGGAACCCAGTTCAATATCTTTCAACTACATCATCGAGAAGTTAAACAAGTTACAGATTGCATCAGAACCAACCGTGTGTGTATATTATGTGTTTTCTCTAATATTACCCCCCACCCCCACCCTCATATGAAGGTGGGTGGAGGGTAATATTAGAGAAAACATATATGAGGGTGGGTGTACAGTAATATTAGAGAAAAACATTAATACGTTTTCTCTAATATTACTCCCCAACCCCACTCTCATATTTCAGACTCAACGCTTTGTTGAATTCCACCTCTCGCTTCCTTACTCCCGATCGGAAAGATGTCATAATTTAATATTAAAACTATATTTATAAATTAAAAATAAATTTGATTTTATCATTTTTTATTTATTTTATCAAAAAAAATTCAAAAATTAAATAATTTCTAACCACATGCTCGAGCTTAATATTTTAATCAAAACTATATATCTACATGGAAAATATATAAACATTTTACTTTGTGGTAAATATATAAAATATCTAATTAATAAATAACTTTATATATTTTTATTAATACAAATACCAAAATCTTTGAAGGGTATCCACTATCACTGGTCAAAGAGAAACCCTAAAAACCCTAGACTCCATGTGAAATTCCTTCAAATTAAAGGCACCTTCTCCTTTTAATTCCATTGTCAAAACTCCACCATCCATGCTTCCTCTCTATAGCCGATAAAAATGGAGTTTAAAAGAGACCAAAACCCCAATACCTCTCATTAAATTTCTACATGTCATTAAAGGATGTTTAGCTTCCTATGGAATGGAAAAAAAGTAAAAGAAGGTATGCACTTGGTAAACTGACAAAATATTGCAAAACCAAAAAAGTTAGGAGGGTGGGGTATTAAAAACATCTTCTCTTTTGGAAAATATTTGGCTGCCAAAAGTGTGTGGAGGTGCCTAATGGTTCCTAGTTTATGGCATGAAGTGACTTACAAAAAATACCTAAAAAAGAAAATTGTAGTTGATTGGTTTAGGGAAGGCAGGAAAAATTGGACTGGTATATCAAATTGTTGGAGAGCACTAACATCATCAGTAACTATCATAACTGGTTGGTTGGTCTAGAAGCCTGGAAATGGGAGGGACATTAGAATTGGAGTAGATCCAATGATTGGGTGTCATTCATATTATAAACTCTCAAGAAATTTCATAAATTTACTAAAGGCACAAGGTATAGAATTTCTTGCACAAGAAGAGACAATTGATATGGAGGATACAAGCCACATAAGCTGGAAGAAGGTAGAGACATTTGGACTAGAAGGAGGACAAAAAGAGGAAAGGAATAATTATGTTAAGGGTTTAGTTGGATCTAGATTTGAATTAAATACCGACAAGGATACATTATTGTGGTCCCGGGACACTAAAGGAGGACATGTAAATGCCAAACAAGCTTATGAAGTTCAATTTATGGAGGATTCGGAGGAAGGTCCATTGTTCTGGTACATTGAACTCTGGAAGTGGCAGTTACCTCTCAAAGTTAAACCTTTTGTTTGGTTCATGCTTGAACATAAAATTCTCATTTGGGAAAATTTGTCTAAAAGAGGTATAATTGGGCTTAACAAATGCATTATTTATGGGGATAATGAGGAAACTTTGAATCACCTTTTTGTTGAGTGTAGTTTCACCAAAGACATTTGGTTTTCAATCTTAGACTTAAAACTAAGTAGTATTTGGGAAGGAGGACAAATTATTGAGTGTTATCAAAACTGGATAAGGAAGATGGAATACTGGAAATAAATCCCTAGTTATATCTGTTGGGATATTTGGAAGCACAGGAACCTGGTTATATTTGAAGAACACCCTCCTTCTCTGGTCAGGGTTTGCAACAGTATACTACAGGACTTGGGAGAAAACAAAAAATCATAACATGTTCAGACTATTATGATTGATAGGCCTCCTATTCTTGATTGGGACCTGGCAATGGGGTTCTTTGACAGAGCCTCACAATGCAAGGCTAATAAATGTGGGGCTGGTGCTATTTTAAAATGCCCAGACTTGGGTACCTTCAGCCTAAAGATAAATTGTGGTAGTGGAACCAACACCAGGGGTGAACTCCTAGCCATGTGGTGTATCTTATTTTTTTCTTGTTATAAAAAGGTAAAAAGATTACAACTGGTAGGTGACTCGAAGATTATTATTGACTGGTTTTCTCATGAAAACAATATACAGGTTGTTTCTCTTCAACCATGGATGAATACAACTCGAGTGCTGAGCGAGAAGTTTCAAAAAATAAAATCTTAACACATATATAGAGAATATAACAAGGAAGGTGACCAGCTCTCAAAACAAGCATTGCTACTGGGTGATGATGGGATATACTATGCAGTGGGTACAGGAGTACAAACAGAAAGATATGAAAGATTATCCATTAGCTAATATAACATTGCAGCAAGGATGAAGAAAATGTTACTTTTTTGTTTTTTTGAACAAGTAAAAACAAAATAAATATATTATTGTGGTTTGCACCTATAATTTACAGTGTATGACGAAGGAACTGTATTGTGGACATTACTTGTATGTTTTAGTATTATTGATGATGTCAAAAGGAACTAAAAGTTTGTTCCAGCAGACAGATTTTGTAAAAGACTTTGCTATATCCACTAATATAAGTATTTTTTTACTTTGCTATATTCAGTAATATAAGTATTTTTTCTTATTGAAAATAAAAAAATATAGCAATCGATCCCAAGTCAAGGATGGTTGACATAAATCAATTTTTTTTAAATTTTAAAAGTTTTGATAATGTTCAACCTAATTTTCATATCAATTTGAATATTTTTCATTATCAACCTAATTTTCATATTAATTTGAATTTTTTCAAAATAAAAAAAAATAATTTTCAAATTTTCCAATTAATTATTTCTAATTTCTCATTTGAGAAAACTGTCGATTTGACTAAATTCCCATGCCTCAAGGTGATATTTTGAAAAAATAAAAAAAAAAACTTAAAATTTACACTTATCATCCTTCATTATTGTATCTCACCCTCTGTGTACTTTTGACCATCCTTCATTAATGCATATAACCCTCTGCGTATCTCACTCTGCCTACTTTTGACTGTTAATATGACAATAAATTATCTGCAACCCTCTACCCATTACTTCCACACGACAAGAAATTATCTGAAATTATCTGCAACCCTCTACCCATTACTGCCACACGAGAACAAATTATATGCATCCCTATATGCCCATTACTATTTGGGTGGTTAATACGAGAAGAAATTATATGCCCATTACGTTATCTGCAGCCCTATATTCCCATTACTGTTTGTGTGGTTAATATGAAAAGAAATTATGTGCAGAGCTATATGCCCATTATTGTTTGCATGGTTAATACGTCAGAAAATAATTTGCATCTCTATATGCTCATTACTGTTTAAAAAATAGAATCAAAATCTTGATTAATTAAACAATGGTTTATAGATTGACTTTTCTGAGTGGAGTGAAATGGCACGAGGCATTGGGTATGTTTTACCCATTAGTTTTTTTTTTGTTATGGAGTGAAGTGAAAGTGAGATGAAGATCAATAATATTCGTCTACCACTTTTCAAGTTTTTATTTTGAATATTTTTAAAGATTTTTTATTATCATTATTATTTCAAAATTCATAATATTTTTACATTTTAAAAATAATGTAATCATGTAATCAGTCAAAATGATGATCATTATGTTTGTTTAATATTTTTAAAGATTGTTAATATTATTATTATTTCAAAATTCATGATATTTTTACATTTTAAAAATGTAATCATTCAAAATGTTCATTATTTTTGCGGGTAGGTGAATAGGTGAATCATGGAACAAACTTTGCTAATTAATTTAATTCACATCTCAATTAATTAATCACATGTCTAATAAAATAAATTAGAAATAATGTTTTAAAATTTAATAAAAAAAAGTCATTATGTTTTTTTAATATTTTTAAAGATTGTTCATATTATTATTATTTCAAAATTCATGATATTCTTACATTTTAAAAATGTAATCACTCAAAATGTTCATTATTTTTGCCGGTAGGTGAATCATGGATCAAATTTTACTCATTAGTTTAATTCACATCTTAATTAATAAAAATAAAAATGATAAGTTACAATTTAATTAAAAAAATAAATTAAGGATAATGGTTTTGGTTTTCGAACAAATAAGTGCAGGTTATAGAAATATAGGAGTTATAGTGATATAGAATAAAAAAGTTATTAATTTTTAATATTATATTAATATAGAGTGATTTAAACCATGTTATTTAGAAATCCTTTTTTTCTTTTTATATTGATTAATGATAGCATTTGGTAGAACTGCATACACATATATTTGAAAACCCTTGTTTAAATAATATATAATAGAAATTAAATTAAGGAAGTTGTACACATCATACTAGTTTAAATATATGTTATATTTTTTAAAACCTTGAATAATATATAATAGAAATCAAATTGAGAGAGTTGTATACCATACTAACTTGAATATATGTTATATTTTTTAAAATTTTAGGTTTAAACAAGTGATGCATGGCATCGTAGTCCCTGCCAGGTTGGAATGGGAATAAATGCGACCGAGTACAGACACGTGGGCAGGAAGTTGAAGTACATGGAAACACAAAAGAATTAGCATTCGCGAATTAGTTTTCTTTAAAACAAGCCCTGATGGATACAAAAGAAATTGAAATTTATCAAGTTATAGGTTTCTGGAGAGCATAAATTATACATATGAAATTTGTAATTTTATAAAGTAGATATTTACTTTTATAGATACGAAATATGTACTTTTATAATGACAGTTTTTTGGATCGCGGGTTCTCGGGCTGGCGCGCTGAAAATCGGACTTTGTTGTTCTGTGCCCTACAAATAGCACTTAGAGTTCCATGACATACAAATTGACAATTGGATTTGTGGACCATTTCAAATTTAATGGCATACGTATGTTAGAAAAAAACTAGCATCAACATAGCTTGTGTTGTTTCATGCACTACAAATATCACCCAGAGTTCCACATACATATCAAATATGTAATTTGATTAAGTAGATATGTAGAGCATGCACAGAAGCTTCATTCTGGGTTGTTAGGGTGCTGGGTTGAAAATTGGGCTTCTATTGTTCCGTGGCCTACAAATAGCACCGAGAGTTCCGCGATATACAAATTGACAAGCGGACTTGCGGACTATTTGAATTTTTGGATCGCGGGTTCTCTGGTTGTCGGGCTGAAAATTGGGCTTCTCTTGTTCCGTGGCCTACAAAAATCAAATATGTAATTTGATTAAGTAGATATATAGAGTTGAAAAAGATAATGGTTGTCAGGGTTGCGGGCTGAAAATTGGGCTTTTGTTGTTCTGTGCCCTACAAATAGTACCGAGAGTTCCGCGATATACAAATTGACAAGTTGTTTTGCGGACTATTTGAATTTTTGGATCACGGGTTGTCGATCTAGAGGGCTAAAAATTGGGCTTATGTTGTTCTGTGGCCTACAAATAGCACCTAGAGTTCCACGATATACAAATTGACAATCAGACTTGCGGACTATTTGAATTTGAAGGGGCTCGTGTCGAATAACAAAATTGAAATAATAAACTCAATAACTTATCTTTCTATCAATAAAATCATTTATAATTAATTAAAACAAGTTTAGCATTCCCGAATTAGTTTTCCTTTTTACATATGCTTGTGGACAAAAAAACAAAAAAAATAGTACTGACGTCTGTTACATAGGCTGGTGGACAAAAGTATGAAAAAAATAGCATTCTCGAATTAGTTTTCTTTAAAAGAGTGGGTTTTCGACTTAGCCAGTTTTTGGATTGCAGGTTCTCGGGCTGGGGACTTGAAAATCAGACTTTTGTTGCTTTGTGTCCTACAAATAGCACCAGAAGTTCCACGATATACAAATTGACAATCAGACTTGCGAACTATTTGAATTTTAAGGGGCTCATGTCCAAAAAATTTAGCATTCATGAATTAGTTTTCTTTACATAGGTTTTACATACGCTGGTGGAGAAAAGGACAAAAAGTATAGTATCAATGTTTGTTACATAGGGCAGTCGACAAAAGGACCAAATACATAGCATTCCCGAATTAGTTTTCTTTAAAACAAGGGCTCCTCGACACAAGAAATTGAAATTTATGAAATTATAAGTTCGTGGAGACCATAAACTATACATAGCAAATACATAATTTTTTAAAGTAGATATTTACTTTTATACATATGAAATATGTACTTTTATAAATTATGGGGATGAGATTTTATAGAGCAAGGACGGAGCTCTCATTCCATACTTGCACGGAGACCTGATTCCATACTTAGGCAGTTTTTGGATTGCGGGTTCTCAAATTGGCGGGATGGAAATTGAGCCTCTATTGTTCCATGGCCTACAAAGAGCAGCCAAAGTTACGTGATATACAAATGGACAAGCGTGCTTGTGGACTATTTTAATTTTAAGGGATTTTGTGGCAAATAGTATGTAGGACATGTGGTAAAGATGCAAGAAATGACATACTCTCTATATGTTTGAGTAGAAAGAAAGTAGTGAACACAATTTTATGACATTTATATGAAAATAATAATAAAACGTGTTACATATTCCTGGAAATTTAAAGAAACATGTCTGTGTGTGTGTGTGTGAAATATGATTTATGCCATACTTAATTTTGAAAATGACCAGGCAGGAGAAAATATGCATCAGAAAAAAGAGAATTGAGATAAAATAAACAGAATGACTTCACATTCAGCATAGCTGAAGATAAAAATATAGGAACACATAAAAGCAGAAAAAAAAACTAGCATTCCCGAATTAGAGCATGGACAGAACCCTCATTCCATACTTAGCCAATTTTTGGATCACATGTTCTCGGGATGGGGACCTTAAAATCGGGCTTATGTTGTTCCATGTCCTACAAATAGCACCGAGAGTTCTGTGATATACAAATTGACAATGGGACCTGCGTACTATTTGAATTTGAAGGGGTCATGTCCCAAAATTTTAGCATTCACGAATTAGTTTTCTTTACATAGGTTTTACATACGGTGGTGGACAAAAGCACAAAAAATATAGTACCAATGTCTGTTACATAGGGCGGTGGACAGAAGAACCAAATAAATAACATTCCCAAATTAGTTTCCTTTAAAACAGGGGCTCGTGGATACAAGAAATTGAAATGTATCAAATTATAAGTTCCTGGAGAGCATAAATTATACATAGCAAATACACAATTTTTCAAAGTAGATATTTAGTTTTATACATACGAAATATGTACTTTTATAAAGTATGGGGATGAGATTTTATAGAGAATGCACGGAGCCCTCATTCCATACTTGCACGAGGCCCTGATTCCATACTTAAGCAGTTTTTGGATCGCGGGTTGTCAAGTTGGCGGGCTGAAAATTGGGTGTTTGTTGTTCCATGGCTTACAAAGAGCACCCACGGTTTCGTGATATACAAATTGACAAGTGGAATTGCGGACTATTTTAATTTGAAGGGCCTTTGTGGAAAAAGTATGAAGGACAAGTGGTAAAGATGCAAGAAATGACATACTCTCTATATGTTTGAGTACAAAAAAAGTAGTGAACACAATTTTATGACATTTATATTAAAAAGAATGAAACATGTTACATATTCCTATAAATTTAAAGAAACATATATGTGTGTGTATGTGTGTGTGTGTGTGTGTGTGTGTGAAATATGATATCTCAAATTTAAGTGAGTGATTTATGTCATACTTTATTTTGAAAATGACCAGGCCGGAGAAAATATGCATAGGAAAAAAAAAGAATTGAGGTAAAATAAACATAATGACTTCACATTCAGCATAGTTGAAGATAAAAATCTAGGAACACATAAATATATAAGGAGACAAAAGAATAGTTTTATTTGGAATATATGAAAAAAATAATAGTTTGTTACATATCCCTGGAAATGTAAATGTGTTTGTCATATAGACTGGGATTGGGGCTCCCGCGGACCATAACAGAAATATGTACAAGAAATAGGACTGTGCAAAGAAGTTGGACACGGTAGAATGTAATACCTGAAAAGTAGAAATGGGAAGATCAGTTTTTGGCTATAGCTTTCTACTCAGAAAACTTGGAATAACTGGATTGATAAAGAAAGGACTATCACTATACACTTACAGGGATGGTACGTATAAGTAATTTTGGTGTTTGCTTGGTCATGCCTTTCCTTGTTGGTTTTTTTGGGCGGCCTACTTGAATATCTGGATTGATAAATAGAGGGTTTATGCATTTCCCTGTTGGATTTCGTCGGTGACCCACTTCAAGTTCTCTTCAATATAGCTTTTCAAGGGGGCGACGTTGATGTCATTGTGGATTTTAATGTTGAAAACTTCATTTTCTAATTCACTTAGATCAATTGAAAGTTTAAACAGAGCTTCATGAATCTCTCCATTATGTATCGAATACTGGACTAGCCAATTGTCCACCTCTTCTTCATGATATTCAAGAATCTTGTAAAAATTTTCTAAAGACATGGCCTTCAAATTATCAACTTGTTTATCAAAAGCTTACTTTGTTAACACCAGTGAGTTGAGGATTAAGCTGGGGTCCTGGAAGCCGTTTATCTTTCCTGCTAAGTCTATTTTGGTGAGCTTTCTGAATAATGTTTATTTTTTTGATATTGTTTGCTCACATGATTGGACGATGAGATACAAGTTCTTCACTTTCTCTTTCCAACATGCTTCTAATTGAGTGAGTCATTTATTGGACGGGAGATCATGTTGTATTCTTCTCCTCTCTGGCATGTTGTTGACATGAAAGGAAAAAGGGATGATCGTGTGCACATAGAAAGTTTCTTCATTTTTTAAATCCATCTGCAGAAGTAGTAGCAAGTTATGTGCCATGCTCCCCATGGAATCCATATTATGTGATGTTTCACAGGCCTTAGTAATCAGTTCCATTATTTTGTTGATATTTTTCTCCACATATCCTCTACAGGATGTGAGGAAGCTGGAGGACCCTTTTAGATTTGTTGCAGGGGTGCACGTAGTCGCAAGCATGGATATTTCCAAAGAACGGCTAAGCAATGGCATAGGAAACAAAGCTTCCTCTAATTCCTTAATTCAGTTCTTTAGTCTGGCATTTTCAGCTTCAATGACTCCACCAGAATCATGAAGAGCATCTCCGGTTGCTATGTGAAGTTGAGAGATTTTGGACGCCTGCATATTGGAAAGGTCAAGTTCTGAACGATGTTTTCTTTACTTATTTTTTACATCTCTTTTTTCAATGATTAATTTTTCTGAATTGGTTTCAAAAACAACACTCTGAAATACAAAGGATTCATCTTCGTAAAAAAATTCGGTATCAACGATGTCCATTGAGCAGGCATGCTGAATTGCGTCTCCAAGCTGATCAAGGTTGTAGAATATGTTTTCTAGATTAGTGTTAAGATCCATGTTTTCACTGTAAATTTCAGGTTGCTCCGCCTCCCCTACAATTCTTTTTCCCTTTTTCTGCATGGGAAGCTCGTGAGGAATATGTTCACTATATCTATACAAAATTGTTGTGGAGTTGCTGCCAGTAGTTTATGGAAACATTGCTTTTCTCTAGACATTGCTTGAAATGAAGAAATGGAGGGGACAATATAACCCCCTAGAAACATTGCTTCAATGCGTGTGAATGGAAAATCTCCTCATTAATGACAATATCTATGCGTGTTGTATGGTGACCTGTTAGAAGTAAAGCTTAATTATTGCATACTTAGAAGTGCGAAGGTGGTGGTTACGGCTAGGAACATTTAAGGATTGGAGGTTTTGTGAACGAACCAAGCTGGCGGTGTGCGAATGACATTCCATGGTATTTGAAATTAAAACTGGGAAGAGATTGGAGAATTCGTGAAGGAAGCAAGTTGGCGGCGTGCGAATGACATTCCATGGAATTTGAAATTAACAGTGGAAAGGGATAAGAAAAGACTTCGCAAAAAGTGCATTGATGGTAGAACTTCTCGAGCCTTGCACACATCAATGATAGCTTAGACGGTGCCTGCATGATGACCTGTTAGCATTAAAGATTTAGAAAGAAGACATATATATATAAACACTATTTCTTATTATGCACACGTGCGAAGGTGACGGGCATGGGGAAGAGCAAGGAATGGCCAAGTCTGAAACTGCATGGTGAAACTACTGAGTGTCCAATGTTGAAACTGCATAACTTGGAATTGTTCAACTAAGAAAACCAAAGGGTTGGGTCTGATTCCCAGTGCATATTTCATAATTCAGGTGCAACACCAACTCTCTGGTTACCAAATCAGTATGTGTAGAAACGAGGCAAAACTAAAAATGTGCCTTCATAAAGTATGGACATGAGATTTTATAGAGCATGTATGGATATGGCATTCCATACTTGGCCACTTTCGGGATCGCAGGTTCTCGGCCAGGCGAGCTAAAAAAAGGTCTCTATTGTTCGGTGTTCTACAAATAGCACACACAGTTCCACGATATACAAATAGATAAGTGGACTTGCAGGGTGGCTGAAATTTATAGACCATACACAGTTTATGGATCGCAGGTTCTCGGGCTAGCGGGATCAAAAAACAGGGCTCTATTGTCCGGTGCCTTACAAATAGCTTATGATAATAAATTGACAAGCGGATTTGCGGGCTGGCCAGCTCAACATTCTACTCCAGGGCTGGTGGGCTCCCAGAAATGAGCAATACATACCAAATATGCACATATCCCTTTTTCCATACTTAGGCCCTTATTTGGATCGTGGACTTGCGGATTGTACATTGGGCCAATTTCTGCCATATAGAAATTGGGTTCTCGAGCTAGCGAGCTCAAAATTGCCTAAGAAAAAAAAAGGGCTATGTTCGACTCCCAGTGCATATTTCATAATTCATGTGCAACACTAACTCTGTGATTACCAGATCAGTGTGTGTAGAAATGAGGCAAAACTAAATATGTACCTTTATAAAGTAT
>CBVK0100043626.1:0-23698 GCA_900067695.1 Picea abies | reverse complement strand
TCATACTGTTGGGCCTTACTGATGGCTTCCTCTTCGGATTGAGGGAAGGTGGAAGCTACATCCTTTCCAAGGAGAGAGACAAGTGATCTAAGAAACCAGTCAAGACACTGTTGCTTGGTGGTTTTTGCTTTGCACAAACTACGTCGCCTACGCCACTTGTGAATGTGGTCAGCGATGTGTGTGGCTGAGGTTTGTTTGAAATTAGAAAGTAGTTCTAGACCATTGTCGTGGCAGATGGGTAATTGGAAGAAGGTCAAGAATTCTTTGGCCAATGACTCAAAAGTTGCATGGGACCCTAATTTTTCTTCGACATACCGTTTAGCCAATGGGCCAGTGAGTGTGCATTGAAATAATTGCAGTCTGATGGAATCATCCATAATGTTGTTGGAGGAGCACCATAGGTGAAAGGTCATGACATGGTTGGCAGGGTCATCACCTACCTTTCCTTCAAACGTTGGTATGTCTGAAGGTAGTTTGGTTGGCATTGTAGGCCATGTAGGATCATGCAATATAGGATCATTGGTGAGTTTAGTGAGATCCGGTATGTTGAGAGAGGCCAAATATGGCATCTGCAGTGGGGGGGGAGGATTAGCTCCAGCCATAGTGTGTTGTGGACCTGACCCTTGAGGGGGGCTAGGTAAGTTGGTTCTCCCTCCTTGAGAGGAAGTGGGTCCCCCGCTTTCATGTAAAGGAGAGCGAGTTAACGGATGACCTTGGGAAGTTGACCCAAGTAATGTAGAACCAAGAAAAGATGATCCTAAAATAGTAGCACTCACAGGAGTGTGTGAAGGAGGTGCTGATGAGCGGACACGACTAGATACTCCCCCTAAGATAGGAGGGAGGTTTAGCAAGTGTCGTGAACGATGGGGGTTCTGTGGTTCCCCTATGATGTCAGACTAGCTGTGAGAATGTGTGCAAAAAGTGGTGAGAGTAATATAGAAACAAGAGCCTTTGTGTTGAATGTTTACACCATATATATATCCAAATCAAACTGTAATCAGATGTGCATCATACATAAACGAGAAATAAGAATATATGTAGGTAAGTGGGTTTTGTCCACGTGGGGAATCAAAAAGAAAGCAAATGCTCATGTCCTAGAAGACATAACATCCTTCCTCTCAAATAGCACTGGACCTTCCAAGAGTACTCAACAGTGGGGTCTGAAGTCACTGGAAGAGAAACTAGTGAAGGATGAAAAAATTGGTTATAATGAGGGGTAAAGGGGGCATATCCCGAAAGAGCTAGTGATATTTCCCAATAGCCACACGAAATCCAATCAAGGTGCAATTGTAGCCCACAATTTCCACCTGGGTAGATGTCCTAAAGTTGGTCACTAGGTACCTCGGTCAAAGTACGACATTTAGATTTTCGATCTAAGAAATGGGTCACGGGCTAGATCCCGTCCAAGAGGTGGGTGCCTCAAGGGGGGACGCACAGAAAAAGTGGTCCTCAGCCTTCAACCCTTCACATGTATCTCCCTACCTTATGGTAATTGGAACACTTGACTTGGAGGATTTTTAGTTCCCTATTTGACAACCTCTATGTTTTGACAATGTGAGAACTAGATAACGGGGAGTTATTTGGATGCCTATCCCCGAAATCCTACCTAGACTAAAAAATTTCTTTTGGCACCTCCTTTGGAGGAAAACTTAGTGAGTTTTTAGAAATATTTTAGATGTAGTTGTTTTGGGAGGTTGGGGGTGCAAACCAACCTCGTTGATTAAAAATGGGAGTGGATAGTTTTGTCAAGAAAAGGGTGGGTCTTTTTCGGAATCCCTTGGGAGGAAACTTACTTTGACCTCTACGTTTCAAGAAGAAGCTATGTGAGTGAAAAGTGACTTTTGTGTGTGAGTGATAAGTGACTTTTGTGTGTGAGTGAAAGTGTACCAATTTTTAGTGAATTAGATGTCACCTTGCTGCATGTGGACTTCGCTTGGTCCTTACAAGTGTTTGATTACCTAATTAACTAAGTGCCTTTGGTACAACCTTGCGTAATTCAAAAGTCCCTAGGAAGATAGCATGTGGACATGTGGGTCTGTTACTATCCTTTAACTCCCTATTTTGATTTAATCTAAGAAAATCTTTGAAACAATCCTAGATTGAACATGTGGGTATGTATGGACTCGTTACAAACCTTTAAACTTCCCTAGTGTTTTGATCTAAGAAAGCAAAAATTCAGACACTATCCTATGTTTGTAGCATGTGGGCATGTATGGCCCGTTAAAATATTAATATATGTTTGAAAAAGAAAACTAAGAGGAGTCCCAAAAAGGGTTGTTGTCCTCTCCTAAAGGTTTTAATGTTCTTTAAGGGAGATGAAATTGTTTCACAATCTTTTTCTGATTCTCAAGATCGCTTGGAGGCGCGAGAGAAGAGCATACTAAGTGATTGTTACTCAAATTCCAGTCCCAATGCAAGTTAAATGTGATTAAAAATGATTTTCAACTTATCTTGTGAGTCAAAACAAGCCATCCATGTGGCAAAAATCAAATAAGGGAAATTGATTTTATCCTCTTGAGTGCCTATGTGTGTTTGACTAACCCCTTTATATGATGAGGGGACTAAGTGTGATGCAGCTTTAAAACATGCTTGACATCATTTTTAAGAAGGCAAATGTCCTTCCCCACATCTCAACAACTTTACAATGTGAAATTTTGCACAGATGCGCGGGTCCTAGTGGAGATAGAGGCGCGCAGAGCGCATGCGTGCGAGCAGAGACAAGTTAAAAAGTGCATGTGCATAGAACAAAACTGTGAGTCAGCCACATGGGCGCACGATGTGCATCTGTGGGCTGAAAAACCCATGCATATGTGGTGCACGATCGAGAACAAAAAATACAAATGGATTTCTCTCAATTCAACTTGGAATTGGTTGGTCGGCAGGTTGACTTAGGCCGATTAGTGCACCTGCAAGTTAAACAAACTAAAAGAAGAGAAAAATAAACCCAAATGAGGTAGGAAATTGATACCTTTCCCCAATGGAGTCGTCAATATGTTGCACCTCTTTCATCACCTTAGTGAGCAAATAAGAGGTTCTTGCAAGCTTAGTTGGGTCTACTGAGTAGGACAACTGTAAAGAAAAGAGTTAGGGAAAGAAAACAAAAACTATAATTAAGAATTAAACTAATAGATGCAATAAAAACTAAAATCATGAGCATAGGGACATAGAAACAAAAGGAACCAAAAGACCCATGTCACTAATGTTTGAGGCTGATCTATTGATGAAAACAAAGCACCAAGAAGAAAGGGGACTATGAGTCCCTTCTTCCTCCAAGGGAAGGCTCTTGGACCCTCACTAGCTAGCTCTTCTTACAACAAAGAAAATGGAAAATGGTGATGAAAGAACTCTTTACAAATCCACTCAATGGTGTGGTGGATTGTCCAATGTAATGGTGCCAATATGCTTGTGTCAAGGATGGAGTACTCAAAACAATATAGGTAGCATAACATTACTTTGAAGTCCTTAAGAAAATGAGGTGCATTCATGGATTTTTATAGCATTGCTTTGGGTTATTGTTTAACTTCTTTGTAGTGTGAAAAGAGGCCATTTAGGCCATTATTAGGTCTTTGACCAGCCCACTAGTCGGATCCAGCCTAGATTTGAGGGTCAAATCGGCTTGGGAGTTGAACCATAAGTGGTTGGGAGGCCGACCACTTCCATAAATGCACCATTTAGCAGGTGCATGGCTTTTTGCGCTAACAGTCACGCATTGTGCGCCTGTGCACGATTTCTACGTTCCTGTTCCATGCATGCGTGCGTGCGCCCAATGTCTGCAAAGCGCTCTTCAATGTTTCACTACTTTGTATAGTTTTTTGACCTTTTTGAATGTTGTGGTATTAATTCAGGTTCATGAATGACTTCATCATTGTTTGACGATGTTGAGTTCTTGTAACCATGTGCGGACAAAATTTCAGTGATAACAGATGCCCCCTGATGGATGAGGTTAGGAGCATATGTATAGCCTAAATCCATCAATGTTTCTTCTACTGATAATGTTGTTGTAAGAGAGAGTAATAGTGTGATTGTCCAGAGCGATCCGTTGGAGGGAAAAAGGAACCAGTTGGACCCGACCTTCCATGTGGTGTGTAAAATATAAAACTGTGTACAAACAAGACGGGCATGCCCCATGCTTGTGTCATGTAACTCTGAAAAATATGACTGAAGATTTGGTGTAGACAACTACAGTGCCCTCGGGGGTGATTGTGATAAAGGAAAAAGACAATTCTGCAAATGAACATACTCTGAATAGTAGGCAGTGATCGCGGTAATAAGTAGCAGCGATTAGGTGATCACACCTTGGTATGGAATGGGGTTCTGCAGTGCGGCTGCGGGGGGGGGGGTGCACGCAAAGAAAATGGAAAATGGTAATGAAAGAACTCTTTACAAATCCAGTCAATGGTGAGGTGGATTGTCCAATGTAATGGTGCCAATATACTTGTGTAAAGGATGGAGTCCTCAAAACAATATAGGCAGCATAACATTACTTTGAATTCCTTGAGAAAATGAGGTGCATTCATGGCTTTTTATAGCATTGCTTTGGGTTATTGTTTAACTGCTTTGTAGTGTGAAAAGAGACCATTTAGGGCATTATTAGTTCTTTGACCAGCCCACCAGTCAGATCCAGCCCAGATTTGAGGGTGAAATCAGCTTGGGAGCTGAACCATAAGTGGTTGGGAGGTCGACCACTTCCATAAATGCACCGTTTAGCAGGTGTGCGGATTTTTGCACTAACAATCGTGCATCGTTCCCCTGTGCACGATTTCTACATTCCTGTTCCGCGCATGCACGTGCACACCCAATGTCTGCAAAGCGCTCTTCAATTTTTCACTACTTTGTATAGTTTTTTGACCTTTTTGAATGTTGTAGTATTAATTCAGGTTCATGAATGACTTCATCACTGTTTGACGATGCCGAGTTCTTGTAACCATGTGCGGACGAAATTTCAGTGATAACAAATGTATTCCGGCGTCTTTAAGCCATAGATATCTATTGTTACATGCATAAACATGTAGTTGAGGGATTCATACATGAAGGAAATACAAGTGGTTATTAAATTCACATTTATCGGCCACCCTTGTTAGTACCCCTTTGAGTGGTAGAGCATCAGACAACACCTGTGTATGGATTGGCCTAGATTTCCTAAAGCATTTTTTAGATAAACCAATTGGCCGCCTGATTGCTATAGTGCCACCAAGAATAACACTCAAGAAGATACTCTCTAGTACCTAGGTAGTCAGGTAGTACGGCTAAGGGTACGGTCTATCCTCCTTAGTTAGTGCCCTGATATAATGGGCCGAGTACTACTGTTGGACCCCATATGTATATCAGAGAGCTATAGAATAGGTCAAACCCTTGTCTGTAGAGCCCTTGAATACATAACCTTGGGGATAGAAACATAAACAAATTAAAACAGACAAGAACTATTGTCACATAGCTGTGTTCAGGTTGCCAAGTAAATATACATTTCTTTCTGGTTAAGCATTTGGGCATTTCCTCTCTGTAGTATTCTTCAGACCAGAGTATAACTCCGCAGGTGTAAAAAAACAAAAAAAAAGTCTAGAAAATTTTTCACCATTATTTGAGACCTATTCCTTTGGATTCATCTCTTCTCCCTTATCACACTCATACATGTCATTTTTCAGAAAAATATTTTACCCCACCTGCTCCTTTTCCCCTATCCTCATGGCCCATACCCGTAGCCAAGACTTGGAAGCTCGCTTCAACACCTTGCAATCAAGGCTCATCGAGACCCAACAAGAAGTGAAACAACTCAGTGCCAATGTTGTCGCCATCAATACAACCATGCAGTCCTCAATGGATGAAATCAAACAATACCTCACCACCCAGCTTGAATCTGTCTTTTCGGCACTTTGCACCAAACTGCATATCCCTGCAGATAACCCTTCCTCTTCCTCACTTCCACATACTGAAGGTGAACATTCCCCTCATTCCCATAACTTTTAGGACCATCAATTTCAACGTGACCTATGCCTTCTACCAGTGGATGTGACCAAATTTGATGGCTCCAACCCCACTAGTTGGGTAACACAAATGGAACACTATTTCTATTTATACGACATTACAGATGACTTGGCCAAACTCCGATATGGTTTTCTCCATCTAGATCAAGAAGGTTGGCAATGGTGGCAATGGAGAAAAAATTCTCTTCAAGGGTATATTACTTGGACACACTTTGTGGTCGAGCTTTATGAACACTTTGACACTGACACCAACCATTTGAGTCATTTGAAAAAGTTGAAAAAATCAGGAACAGTAGAAGACTTTATATCTTCCTTTGAGCACCTGGATTTTCGGACAGAGGACATGTCTGATGCCTTTTTTCGAGAATGTTTTATCAGTGGCCTCAAGGATGAGATTCGGGTACATGTCATCATGGCTCAGCCTCAAATTTGGGTGGAGGCTACTAAAATATCTAAAGAAGAAAAACACGTTGTATCTTTTCAAAACCGGAAACCCTCCTTTATCCCTCGCCCTAAACCAGTAAATCCCACTACTCCCTCTGCTCCACTAAAGATCCAAAAATTGACTAGGGCTAAAATGGATGAATGCCAACTCAAAGGCCTTTGTTATAATTATGATGAAAAATATTTCTAGAGCCACAAGTGTAAGGAACAAACACTGTTTATGGCCATCTCCAAGGATATTTTGGAAGAGGATATTGAAACTCCCCTTGTGTATGAGTCCTGAAACCCCCAACATAACTCCTCCCTCAGATCATCCCGAAGTAGAACCGGTCATTTCCATCAATGCTCTCACTGGATTCTCTGCTCCCCAAACCCTCAAGCTAATCGGTTACATCAAGCATCGAAAGGTCATCATTTTGGTTGATAGTGGAAGCACCCATAATTTTATTCATCGCCGTATTTCCCAAGAAACTCATTGCTACATACATGCCATCAATAATTTCCAAATCATGATTGCCAATGGTGGATCCATGAAATGTGGAGGGAGTTGTGAAAATGTGTGTCTCCAAATTGGTGACTACCACCTGAAATCTCATATTTTTTCTATCGACATGGGCGGTTGCGACATTGTGTTGGGTGCATACTGGATAAGGAGTTTGGGTCTCATTCTCATGGAGTTTAAGGAATTAACCATGCAATTTGACCAGGAGGGCCATCAATACAAGTTCCAAGGCATCACCGTCTGTTCACCTGAGATAATTAGTTCCCATTGCATAGAAAATCTGCTCAAAAAGGGTCATTCTACTCTTATTTCTCAACTCCATGCCATACAAGCAACAGAAACACCCTCGGTGCCGCAAGACCTCCAAGACATCCTTTCTAAACATCAAGTGGTCTTTTCCACTCCCCAGGGACTCCCTCCTTCACATGGTGTTCATGATCATTCCATTCCCCTTGTACCCGGAAGCCTTCCTCCCAATATTCGTTCGTATCGTCACCCCCTTTCCCAAAAAAATGAAATTGAGAAAATGGTCTAGGAACTCCTTAATGCAAGAGTTATCTGCCCTAGTACAAGCCCCTACTCTTCTCCTATTGTCATGGTTCTAAAGAAAGAAGGTTTTTGGTGAATGTGTCCCGACTTTTTTGCCCTCAACAAACTTACCATTAAAGACAAATTTCCCATTACTTTCATTGATGACCTCCTAGATCAACTGAGTGCCACCAAATTCTTTACAAAACTTGATCTTTGTTTGAGATACCACTAGATATGTATGAAAGAGGCAGACATTCCCAAGACTACCTTTAGAACTCATGGAGGTCACTATGAGTTTTTGGTCATGCCCTTTGGCTTGTGTGATGCCCCCTCCACCTTCCAAAGCCTCATGAATCATGTCTTCCATCCTTTTCTTCGTCATTTTGTCTTAGTTTTCTTTGATGATATCCTCATCTATAGCAAGACCTGGATGAAACATCTTGCTCATGTGGATCGAGTTCTCCATCTACTCTCTCAACACCAGTTGTTCCTAAAACAGTCTAAATGTGCTTTTGGCGCCTCAGAAGTAGAGTACTTGGGTCATCTGGTTGGCAAGGACGACGTCAGGGTGGATCCTAAAAATATTGAAGCTATGCAATACTGGCCTCACCCAAAGACTCTCAAAATCTTGCGTGTATTTCTGGGCTTAACAAGTTATTTTTGCAAGTTTGTTAAGAATTATAGAAAGATTGCAGCACCTCTCACCGCTCTTCTAAAAAATAACTCTTTCACTTGGACTCTAGTTGTTACTGAAGCTTTTCAATCCTTGAAGATGGCCATATGTACCACTCCACTCTTGTCCCTTCCTAGTTTCACAAAGACCTTTGTCTTGGAATGTGATTCTTCAAGGATAGGAATTGGTGTTATCCTTATGCAAGAGGGTCGGCCTTTGGCCTTTACCAGCAAGCAACTATCTGAAAAAATCTATCTACGAAAAGGATATGTTGGCTATTTTGTATGTCGTTGATTTGTGGTGCCCTTATCTATTGGGGAAACACTTCCAAATTAAGACAGACCATCAAAGCCTCAAGTATTTTCTGGAACAACGCATTTCCTCCCTAGAGCAACAAAAATGGGTAACTAAGATATTTGGCTATGATTATGAGATCATTTACAAGAAAGGAAAAGAAAATGTGGTTATGGATGCACTTTCTCACAAATATGAATATGAAGGATCCCTTTTTTCTCTTTCCTTCATTGTATCAGATTGGCTCCAAGCCATTCACCAGGAATGGCTACAAGATCCCAAAAGTTCACAGTTGATCCAACAATTGCAGTCCAGTGCTCCAGCTCCCCCAGGGTACTCTTGGCTCCATGATGAGCTTTGATACAAAGGCCATTTGTATTTAAGTAAACAATCAAAGATTAAATCCACAATACTTTTTGAGCTTCAGGATACACTAATATCGGGGCACTCAGGGTTCACCAAAACGTATGACAGGGTCAAACATTCTTTTTTATGGGATGGTATGAAACAGGAAATTCGTAATTTTGTCACCGAATGTGGTGTGTGTCAACGCAACAAGGGAGAAACAGTCAAATATCTGGGCACACTACAACCGCTCCCGATTCCACCTGCTATTTGGAAGGACATCTCTATGGATTTTATTACAGGCTTACCCAAATTGGGAAATAAATCAGTCATCATGGTGGTTGTTGATCACCTTTCCAAGTATGTTCATTTCTACACTCTTCAACACCCATTTACAACATCCATGGTGGCTCAAATTTTCATGTATCAAGTCTTCAAGCTTCATGGCATGCCACACTCTATTGCTTCTAATCTTGACCCAACTTTCACAAGCAATTTTTGGCAAGAACTGTTCAAGCTACAAGGCACTCAATTGCATCCTAGTACAACTTATCATCCCTAGACTGATGGTCAAACAGAAGTTGTCAATAAGTGTTTGGAAACATATTTGAGGTGTTTTGCCTCAGAAAAGCAAAATCAGTGGGCTCAATGGTTACCCCTATCTGAATGGTGGTACAACACATCATACCATACAGTTACATGCATGACTCCCTTTGAAGTGGTATATGGATAGAAGCCACCTTCATTTCTCTCATACTTACCTGGTGTCTCAAAGGTCCAGGTGATTAACCAAACACTTACAGTTTGAGAGGCTATTCTACGTACCCTCAAAGAGAATTTGGTCATGGCACCGAATCACATGAAGCAACAAGCATATCAAGGTCGCTCTGAACACCAATTTGAAGAAGGGGATCAGGTGTTTCTTTGCCTGCAACCTTACAAGAAGAATTCCCTCAAGACCAAGCATTGTCAAAAGCTAGTGCCCAAATTTTATGGCCCTTATACAGTTCTCAAGTGTGTGGGACAGGTGGCCTATCAGCTAGCTTTACCTAGTCAGTTGAAGCTACATCCTATTTTTCATGTTTCCTGCCTAGAGAAGGTGATTGGAACTAAGTGCCAAATTCAAACCAACCTTCCCGAGTTAGCCAAAGAAGGATCCATTTTTCTATAGCCACAAGAAGTTTTGGACCAGCATGAGTGTCGCCCATGTCAGAGAACCATCAAGGAAGTGTTAATCTAGTGGAAAGATACAACTCCAATAGATGCCACTTGGGAACCAACTACCATTCTGCAACAATTTCCACATCTCAAGCCTTGAGGACAAGGTTGTTTTTAAGAGGGAGGACATGTTAGGGTCCTAACCTGCACATAGGCAAAAAAATATATTTGGATGTAATAAAGGTCAATATTAATAATGCCTTGCAATAAAATAGAATAAGTTGAATGTAAGAAGACCTAATAGAATCTTCCGCTTCTAGAAGGATATTCCTCTAGATGCTTCTTTTGATAGACATATTTAGTATAAATAGGAGTCGAGGGTATGAGAACCCTAGATTGGATATTATTGTAATAGAGCTTTTCTCTACTGGAGGTTTCCCCCTTGAAGAGGCCTATGAACATTGCTCTCAGAATCAAAGTGCTATTTATGTTGTTATTCTTATATCATTTCAGTGTTATTGTGGTGATTATTCTGGTTATATTTTTTTATTCTGTCATTTCTAGCATTTTATTTATGTTATGCATACTTTTTATATCTAGTATATTACATCCCCATTCGACCGACAAACATCTTTTTGGTTGAATCAAATAGGAGAGATTTCGACTTGAGTATTTCGATTCCGGTCCACCCAACTTGCTTCAGCCTTGACCCGACTTGTATTTCTCAATTTAAATTTTATTCGACTTCAACCTTTAGGTTACTTCATTCTTGGACCGACTTGACTAAGAAGACAACTGACTTGAGAGATTTGACTTTGGTCATCCCGAATTGCTTTGGCCGACCTGAATTTCCCAACTCAATTTTCTTTCAACTTCGACCTTCGGGGTAATTTATTTTACTTCTACTCAGACCGACTTGACTTAGAATAAAACCAACTTGTGTAATTCGACTTTGGTCATTTTGACTTTCTTTGGTTTCAAATTTGACTTCCTATTCGATCTTCAACTTCTTCTACTTATCTGACTTCAATCTTCAACTTCTTCGACCTCTTCGATTTCGATCCCTGATTTCTTTGACTTCGACCTTCAACTTTTTCAACTTCTTCAACTTCTTGCTGAGATTATTATACCAGACTTCTTGACTTTGTGACTATATTGATGCACATACTAATATTATTTGACATCAATTCCAACACTAGAACACCATGTCCAACATTCTTATTTGTTATTTGTATGCATCCATATTGGATTCTCCATTTACCCTTTTTATCTGGACAATTTCTTCACAGTTTATTTTTATGCATGGATGTTAATGACACAATCCACCATAAACCATACTGCCATTAGGGTGATTTCATCAACCTCATACAATATATGATGAGTGCATTAGGATCATACAATTTATTAGTCAATATTATCTTTCTACTAATATTCAAGTCAACTTCATAACATTATGTCGAATATTGACAATGCTTGACATTCAAGTCATCTTAATAACATTATGTCCAATATTGAAAATGCTTCTCAAACCAATCAATCTATGATACTTCACCTATCTATCAAGGTTGACATCAATGACAACCAAATTGTCAACACATTCTTCACTATGATACCAATCAATTAGGCAATAGTTGTGATTGAAAATATAACTGACTCACAAACAACTAGATTGGTTGAAGTATGTCTAAGGTCTAGATTTTTTAGTTTCCAAGGTACAATTTATGAACAAACTTGCGGTGTCGCAATGGGGTCTCCACTGTACCCTATTGTGGAAAACCTTTTTATGGAGCATTTTGAACAAAAGGCTATTAGTTCCTCCCCCCCTAAAACCTTATTTGTGGGTCATATATGTGGATGATACAAATGTCAAATAGCCTCATGGAAGGGAGAACCTAAATAATTCCATGGAATGCCTGAATAGTCAATCAAAACATATCCAGTTCACTATGGAATTGGAAGACCATAATTCAATTCCTTTCCTAGATGTTCTCATTTCAAGAAAAGAGGATGTTTCCTTGGAACATCAGGTATTTCATAAGAAAACATACTCTGAATAATATTTTCATGCTGACTACCATCATTATTTTGATATAAAAAGAAAAAACTACCTAAAATATTTGAGATCTGGAAGATTAATTAATCCATGGAAGAGAAGAGGTATAGATTTTTGGATTCTAATATGAATCAAGGTTCCACCTGTGGGTCAAGGTTCTAGTTTAACAATGAAATAAAATTAAATTCGAATGTGGGATAAACATGAAGTGAATAGGAAATGTATATAGTGATAAAATTAAACTCGCATTGGAGTTCGGGGCAACTAAGGCTTAATTCTGAATGTTGAATTCAATGATGATCAAGATATGATAAAAGAGAAATCTGGTCAAGAGGAAGAAGATTAGGGTTTTCCCTATGCATTTGATAGTTGAAGCCGTTAGGTAAAGAAACATGGGGTTTCCCAATGCACACTTGAGGTTTCAATATATTTTCATCAATTGAAGGCCCATGCTCTTGTGTTTCTTGTGTTATGTGATCAAATACATCTGATCTTCTATTTTGACATGATTTTCTTGAAGACTTAAAATGACATAATCATCTGATAAAGAAAGTGACTCAGTAACCTTGTTACTGCAACCACATATAAATTAGATGAAGAATCTAATTGACAAGTGAGATATTGAACATGAATATGAGGAAAGTAATTACAATATGCAAAGCAACAATATGACAACCCTCTTAAAATTTAAAAAATGAATCAAGATCCAAAACCCTAATCCCCTCAAGGTAGATTAAGAATAATCAATAGGCTCATAGTAGTAGTGGATTAAGCATTAGAGATTAAATTTTAGTAGGGGGGGCAATTAAATTTTCTTGGAATAGAAACATTTACTAGGAGTTGTTGCAGGCACAATAGTTCCATTGAGAAGAATAAGGAAAGTTTTGTTGAAAAATGTTATAGTAAAAATATTGGCATTGACTATGATGATACCTTTGCACTTGTTACTCGATATACTACCATTAGATGTGTACTTTCCTTGACTTCTTGTTCTAATTGGAGTCTTCACCAAATGAATGTGAAAATGACATTCTTGAATGGTGTTCTCTAGGAAGAAGTCTACATATGAAAACTGTAGGGGTTTGAAGTTGCTAATAATGAAGATCTTGCATGGAGGTTGAAGAAAGCCCTTTTATGGTCTTAAGAAGGCTCATAAATGCTCATGTGTGGTATACTTAGATTGATGAGTGGTTCGATGGAAAAGGTATAAATAAATCATCTGTTAATGATAATATATATCTTATATGGGATGGTGATAGCATTATGATTGTTGTTTTGTATGTAAATGATCTCATTCTGACATGAAATGATGATGAATTAATTCATTAGTTGAAGAATGAATTATATCAAGAATTGAAGGATTTGGGTCCTCTTCACCACTTTCTTGGTTTGAAGGTGTGGTGGGATAAACATAAACTCATTTCGAATCAATCCAAGTATGTTTTGGAGATTTTGAAGTAGTTTAAAATCGAAGGTTGCAAACCTATTTCTATGCCCATGGATCCTTGTGTTAAGTTGAGAACCAATGACTTGAGTAAAAATGTGGATGCTAGATTGTATCAAAAATTTATTGGTAACCTTATTTACTTGTGTAATATTTGTCTTGACTTATCATATGCAATAAATATGATAAGTTAGTTTATGGTAAAACCAAAGGAGGCTTATTGGCAGGCTAGTAAGAGAATTATTCATCATTTGAGTGGTATTGTTTCCTATGGTCTTGGTTATGAAAGAGGCAAAGATATTTATTTTCATGGATATTTAGTTGTTTATTAGGCGGGTGATGTAAGCTATCGAAAGTCTACAATGAGTTATTATTTCTCACTAGGTTCTAGTATGTTTCTTAGAGAAGAAGCAATAAAATTGTATTGCTTTGTCATCCATAGAGGTTGAATGTATTGTTATTGCTACAGGAAGTTATGAAGCAACATAGCTTAATAAATTGATTCTTGACCTTGGAGTGATGGAGAAGAATCCTACTCTTATTTATTGTGATAATTAGTTATGAGTGATGTTGGGAAGAAATACTTTGTTTCATGGTAGGTCAAAGAATATTGAGACCAAGTACCATTTCATTAGAGACTTGATCAACAAGAAGGAAATTTACATGGAGTATTGTTATACTAAAGATAAAATAGTTGTTATACTCACAAAATCATTACCTAAGACAAAATTTGAAGATTGTAGGATTGGAATTGGTTTGTGTGTACCTAGTACTATCCTCAAGAGGGAGCGTTATAAAATTTGATTCTATTGCTAGTTGGAGGATTTACTATTTTCAAGGGTATGCTATTGGTGTGTCCAATTGGTATTTCACATTATCTATGTATATATGAAATTTATATGTAATGCACCTAGGGATAATAATATGGGGTACCTAAGGGGATAATGAATGTAATGTGGCCATGTGTTGGTACAGGGGCAGACCCAAGGTTCAATGCTTAACAATGCACCAACAAAACCCCAACTACCAACCCTTTCAGAAACACCTGCGAAGCAAGCATAGTCTCACCCGAGGTAGAAGCAGGGGGGGTTACAGGACACAAGTGTTTGTAACTAGGCTAGGACATGAATTTGTGATAAGAGAAGTTCGCAGAATATTATATTAATGCTTAGGAAGTGACATGCATTAGTTCATTAACCCTATTAACACTGCAGATCATGATCAAAGATAGATCGGTGCATTAACAACAAATGATTATATACCCTGAGCACTTAACACTTAGCACTTAGCACTATAAGTTAAATCTATCATTCATTTACCCTTAACATAAGTAAAGTACTTAAGCAACAAAAGATATATCTATTACACATCAGAATCAAAGAAATAAGAAGATTCATAACATAAATAACACATCACCAAGAAAACCAGAGACACTAGATATACGTGGTTTACCCCAGAGTGGGGCTACGTTCACAAACCACTTCGCCTCTTTATTATTCGAAAAAATTATACATTCAATCACTCATGTGCACTAAACCACAGAGTTGAACTCCGCACTAGACATGATATCTATGCACTAAGCACTAGATCCTCATTCCAAAACTAGGTCAATTGCACAGAGCTAAAACATGTTCTCACGACACTTAGCACCATCTACAAAATTGCCTCAACTACATACATTATTTTGCACAAAGAACTTATGTTCACACAAAACTACACTACTTCTACAATACATTCCTCTTTATTTATACTTTACAAACCCTTACAATAAGGCCTAAAAATGGGAAAACCCCATGGGCTGACATCCTATAAACATGTTACAAAACCCTAGAGGACCCCTTATTAGGTCCACATAACCCTCAAAATCGGTGAGATCCACAATCTCAACTCTGCCTAGGAGCTCCTTCTTCGAGCAACATGTCAAAGTCCAAAAGTGGGCCAAACATTACCAAAGTTTCCCCAAAACTTGGCCGAGGGCCAACATGCCCCCAACACTCACATGTGACTCATCCCGAGTCACCCAAGTCTAGACAATGTTGCTTTGAAATCCTCGAGCTTAACTCAAGTTGCCTCACCTTGCTGCCTCGCCTAAGCATCCTGCTCAGCGAGCTCCTGAACTGTCTTCTCTACAACAGGCCCTTCCAGGCATTATTCTACCAATGCAACTACTTGATATAATTGTGAACCTTAGCCATCGATTTCCTTGAACATCTTACAGGCTTTATCCTGCACAAGTTGTAACTTATGGGTTACTTCCATCACCTTACCCTAGAGGGAAATGATATGTTTTTGTACTATGCATTGCTCCTAGGATCTCTTCATCCTTTCCACTATTGTGATCATATTCATATGTGCCTGTAATGAAAATGCTTGTTGTTGCACCTCCTATAACTGTGCTTCTATATTCTTTAGCTCTGGATCCTCAACGAGGTGTTCATATGTCTGAGCGCTTTTGTCACTCAAGTGTTTCAATGTTGAAGAGAGGGATTTTATGTTTTCTACTAAGATTTTGGTGGCCTCCTCCCTCTGGTCCTACACCTCCTACAGGGTGCTCAACATTGTTTTTCCCTCCAATTCAATTATCCTAGCCTGAAGCTACTGGAGGGTCTTTGTGAGCTTCGCTACTTGAGCTTCAACTGACTTTTTATCCTCTTGTGCCAAGCTTGGCATAGAGCGACATTCTTTACTTACTTCTTCTTTGACCACGGCCTGCTCTGCGAGCAGCTATTCTTTTTCCCTCTATAGCTAGGATTTTTCCTCCCAAAGCTTTGCCTAGATCTATGCTTTCTCACTTTCATGGGCAGCTACATTGTCCTACGTTTCTTGTAATTGTAATAGGACTTTGTCCTTCTCCTTTTGTAAGGATTTTGTAGCCTTCTCCTTCTCTTCCTGAGCTCTTTGGAACCAATCTTATGTTGCATCCACAATCCTTCTTAATTGGGTTGGTTCATCCCCCAATTATGCAGTCTATGATGAGGAAGGCACATACGACACAGTAGGTACCTCGTGGACCAAGCGAACAACCTGTTGTTCTTCCTTCAATTCTCTCTCAATCCTTTCATATAACTCCTTTTGTTTCACTTTGTATATCTGCAACATGTCCTCAGAGGCATCCTCCATAAATCCGTGAACCAGAATGATGTCATCATCAGTGAGAGTGGCTTCCAACAGTGGCTTACTGGCACGTGTTTTATTTATTTTTGAATGTTTCTTCAGAGAAACCTTCCTCTTCTGCGGCATCACTATCCCAATAGAGGGATATTCAGGTGGTGTAGCTTTTTCTCCTCCTTTCTCTTCTTATCCTTCATCTCATCCTCCATGTTCTTCTACTTTGTCTTCTCCTTCTCCCAGCAAGCCAGACCTGTTATCTCCAGAAGTTATGTCCTCTTCGTCAATTTCTATGTCCTAGACTTCATCCTTCTTTTTCTACTTCTTCATCCCACTGGAATATATGACATGTTCAAATCATGTAACTATGGGGCTTCCTATGGTGTCAGTGTCAGATGACTCTGCATCAATGACATGTACAAGAAATTCTTCTGGTCGTTCCTTTGTAATCTGCTCCATATCTTCATTCGTCAGCTTGTAGTATGACTACAATTCTTCCTGGTGCTCATATCTTCACGCGGTGATGTAAATGAAGTGGGGATCATCGTGGAACTTTGCTATGGGTCAGTATTGATGTAGGGTGCATAGTGTCATATGAAGGAATGATTCAATGGTGGCCTTCAAATGCTGATAATATCCATGAAACATGACATTAGAGTGTCACCGCTTCGTAATGTCGTTGGTATACCACAGGGTGGAAAACTGAGCGGCCAGGGGCTCCATAGGTTCAATATCTGGGAAAGTGGATCCTTTGGGAATATTCCAAGCCACAAATATGATCAGGATGATCAACCAACTGTAATGAAATTCATATCCCAAGTCCTAGGCTTCACAATAATCCTTTTCTAATTCATTGACGAGGTAGTTTGCCCAGTTCATATGCATGCCCTCCACACACTTTCCTGTGAGTTCCACCACAAACTCGGTGACCTGTGTGGGGTAGTTCTTCCTCACTATCTTGCCAACTAAGAGTTGGAAAAAAAGGCACATTGTGCCATCTTGTATGGAGGCTACCTTGTAACCTCGCTTCCCCTTTTCTACCTCTCCATAGGCTTCTTTGATGCACTGTGCTAACGAACGATCTGAGGCCTTCCTTGGATAAAGTTGTTGTGGGTCAAGACCCTTCACACTTAAACCTATGAACCGATGGATCAGTTCCGGATCCATAGTAATCCTTCTATCGATCCATAGGTATCCTCCATGATAGCATGAAAAAAGGATTTTAACGCAAGCATTAACCTCCTGGTGGTGGCTAAAATGTGGGATCTTCATCACGTTCAAGATGGTTGACTACACCAACCCCTTAATCCATGGCTACAAGGAAAGCTGATGTTTCTTCCTGGTTGTCTTCGTTAAGTAGCGGTGAGGAGATAACATGTCGTAGTTCTTCCAATATCCTAAGAGTCATTGTGCTTCAACAACGAGATCTGTCCTAACTGACTCCCGACTATGTGAATTCCTTTCAGAATGTATGCATTGAACATGGAGTACTCAAAATCACGAGGGATATTGTCGCGATTAACAATGCCAACCAGAGGCGGAAAATAATTAGGCAAGCTCGATAGGATCTGCTTCGCGTTAGCTAGATCACTGTGGTGCTTACTTCGTTGTTTAGTTCCAGGGTTGATGTGGGTCGAATGACATCTATTCGAAGGGGAAGACTGTAGTCCCCTAGTCGATGACGCCTGTATACCTTCAGATATCATTTTGTCAACCATTATCTTCTTAAGAACTTCCCCAACAAAATTCTCCAACTCACTGGGTTCACTTGATAATCTAGCTTTTAACAGACTATGGGTAGACAAACAAACATGTGGGGTATATGTTTGATAACAACAAATAACTTAGTTTGACACTTGGACAATTCTATTCTTAGATCATACACTCACGGGTAGTGAAAAGTGGTCCCAACACAATGTCCAATGAGTTAAATAACCGGGGTGGTCGTGAGGGATCCTCCAACAAACATGAAACTGCTTCCATTAATGTAAACATGTCCATTATGTCGCAGTCTCAATTTCCAAAAGTAGTCCATAAGCCCATAAATATGTTTCCTAATCATTCCAGAGTGTTATTATAATGGTTGGGGTGCCTCGAACGGTCATATAACTTTGCCAGGGCGAAGTCCAAATCTGTGTGGATCTGTTGTTCCAGCGAGGCTCAAATTCTATGAACCTGCCTCCTGTGAGGTTCCAATCTGCGAAGCCTTCCATTTGGTTTATGTAACTTCTTGTAGCTTTTCCAACTTATTCTTCTTTTTATTGAGCATCCTTTCCTTCTTTCCTGTGATATGAGTCTCTTTAACTATTTCTAGAATCCTCTTTCCATTTTTATTCTTATCTTCCCCTAGCATAGTTAATATCACTATTGAGGTACCCTCAAAGATTCTGAAGTTAATATCCTTTTTCTTAACATTTCCTAAGTGGGCATACTTCTCTCTTGGATAGATAGGTCCTTCAAACCTTCTTGCATTCTTTCAACCTTGATAGCTAATTATTTTTCTTTTTGTCCCACCTGGATTATTAGTTTGCTATGTTGCTTCGACTTATCCTCTTGTTCTTTTATTATTCGGTCTATTTTCCTAGCTATGAAATCCCTTAATTCTTTCTTTTTCTTTTCTGTAGCTTCTTCCTCTTCTTTCCTTCTAATTTGATCCTTCTCAATCCAATCCTTACCTAACAAATGTGGGAAAGGGGCGTTGTCCCCAACAAACCCGATGACTTCAAATTCTTCTTCAGTTGATGTTCCATGAACAATAATAGGTACAATAGTTACTCTTCCACATAAAGTTATCATATTTCCCTTAAAAAAGCCTATTCTTCCTAAATAAGGTACCACAGTAGGCTTTCCAAAAACTTCCCAAGTTTCTTCTATCATAATATTCACTTGCGTGTCTTCATCCAAGACTATACAATCTATGTTGAAGTCTTTTATTCTTGCACTTATGCGATGTTTTGCTTTTAGGCTTTCTGGTAAACTGACATCTTTATGAACATCCATCATTTCTTTCAGCTGTAATACATAGTCTGAACTTCCTTTGACCCTTTCACTTTATGAATTTCTAACATACCCGCAGTCTCTTGACTCTTTTCATAATTTTCTTGTCTTATGTTCATCCTTTAAACTTTAGCAATAATCCTTGAACAATCGTCAACCTCATGACCAAGAACCTTACAACAAAGAAAACTAGGGCCTACACCAAGACATTCCTTAGCAAGATGTCCTGACCTTCTACAATTATAACACAAAGTTAATCCCCTTTTTCTCTTAAATGTTCCCCAATCTTTTTTGTACTGCGCACTTCCCCTAGGATCATAGTGATGGACCTGCAATCTACAAAAATTCTTTCTAGGTTCCTACATCCACTTATTAGTCCAATACTTTTTTCTATGCATAGGAATAACATATCTTTCTTCATTTCCATTAAGTTTACTCAAATAAACTCTTTCTTTCAACTATGGCCTAGCCTTCATACTAGGACAAAATCTATTAAACATACTTAAATTCATGCTTTCAAAACAAAAAAATTCACTTATCTCTCTCTTGCCAAAGCACAAAGCTTACCTCTTTTAATATCTTACCTCTTTTCTTCAGAACAACTTACTATTGGGTATGTGTTATATTCTTTGCATGTGTGTGTGTGGGTGTGTCATATTTGAAAACTGCACCTAATGATCCCTCATAGTAGTGCTCTGTTTGTGTTGTGTGCATTGGGTTCTTTCCTAGGGGGGTCTCGAGGGGGGCAAGTATGCCCCCCCTTGTTACGCACAGTGCCCCAAAATTTTTTTGGGGGCAGTTTTTTCTATTTTTAGCAGTTGACTAAAAATAATCCCGGTTTTAGGGATTAGGGTTTTGGTATCTATGGAATACCTAAAAACATTGTATATATTGTATAGTGAATGGTGAAATTCGATATAATGAATATAAGAAAGGTTTTCCCAGTTGAGGGTTTCCGGTATAAAATCTCTGTGCACTCTGTGTATGAGCCATTGATTAAATTGTGTTTTTCTTAAGAATCTATATGCATTGCTTTACTTCACAGGTTTAAAACTTACATGTGGTATCAAAGCTCATTTTTGGCTTCATAGGGATGCCTTTGTTGTTGAGGTTTTGGCTCGGTCTTGATAGATCAAGTTTATCTTGGGTCTGTGATAAACCTGGGTTTAGTGGGAGCTTTTGTAGTGGTGATTTGAGTGTAGAAAGAGGAATGGAGAGTTCTTATAGAATCAAGATAGAGAAGTTCAACGATAAAAAAATTGAGCTATGGAAGCTGAAGATGGAGGACCTTATTGTAGACAAAGAACAATGGATCATTGTGGATCCTGGAACACAACCTACTGGTATGCAGCCCACTGGCACACAGACGACTGGTACACAACCTACTAGTGCACAAACTACTAGTACACCACCTACTAGTATGTCAAAGGAAGATTGGGAGAAGTTGGACAGGAGAGCAAGGAGTACTATTCGACTCTGCCTAGAAGATTCAGTGTTGTTGAATGTCTCAGGAGAATCTACAACCAAGGAACTATGGGATAATTTGGGGAATTTGTATTAATCAAAGTCCCTGGTAAACAAGTTGTTTCTTCGAAAGAAGTTGTATCATCTTAGGATGGAAGATGGAGATTCTGTGACAGAACATCTAAATGCCTTTAATACTCTGGTAAGTCAACTTGGCTCTGTTAATATTATGATTGCAGGGGAAGATAAGTGTATTACTTTGTTATGTTCTTTTCCAGACTCTTGGGATAATATGGTTGTAGCAATAGGTAGTACCACTCAATCTACATTGAAGTATGAGGATGGAGTTGCATCCTTTTTATCTAAAGAGATGAGGCAAAAAAGCATGGATGGTCATATCATAGATGCTTTATTTGTAAGAGGGTGTACCCAAGACATGAACCCTGGTAAGCCTTCAGGGTGGATATTTAAATCTACAGGTAGATCTAAGTCTCCAAGAAAATCTTTGAGAAAATTTTGGAAGTGTGGTAAAAAAGGGAATTATAAGAAAGATTGCAAGTCTAAGAAGGTTTAAAAACCAAAGGGATCTGATAGTACCTCTTCCACAAAGGTGAAAACCTCCACTGAAGAAGGAGGTGATATTTACCTGGCATCTACAAGTACACATATAGACCGTGATGTATGGTTGATTGACTCAGGTGCATCATACCATATGACTCCTCATAAGGAGTGGTTCTCTAAATATGAAAAATATGATGGTGGTGATGTATTCCTAGGAGATGAATCAACAACAAAAATCTCGGGACGTGGAAGAGTTAAGTTGTTGCTAAATGATGGAAGGATTTGAACTCTCCCTAGGGTTCTACAGATTCCAAAACTAGCCAGGAGATTAATATCTGTAAGCAAGATAGAAGATGCAGGAGTGTATACTGTATTTGGAAAGGGCACTTGAAATATGGTACGAGGAGCAATGGTGTTGACAAGGGGAGTTTGGTGTGGAACTCTGTACAAGTTGTTAGGAAGCTAATCCGGATTATTTTCAGCACAAAATGAGATCAGAGATATCGTAGATATTCAATAATATAATAGAAATATATCAGAGATGCAACCATAAACACAGAGATATAGTAATACATGATTTCTATTAATGAAATAAATGTACAGAGACTATAAAAATACAGAGTGAAAGACTCACTAGAATGGTGGCAACTTATCTCTGAGAAGAGATGTGATGGCTACTCATATTCACAGGAAGATGATTACAATGAGGCTCTGAAGGCCTTTTTAAAATAAATCAAAATTCCAAAAACCCTAGACATCCAAAAACCTAACCCCAGGAGATGAAGCGCCAAAAGTCATGTGGGCCCCATTTGGGTAAGAGAGTACATAAACTTCCCAAGGTCGTAACTTTTCCATACGATCTCTCTTTTAGGTGTGTGATAGCTCGTTGGAAAGTTATCGTCGAGGAGATTCATTTTTTGGGATGAGTAATTATTTTTTTTATAATTGAGAACCTCGATCTCGAAAAACCTTCATTTGGGCCCTCAAAATGGCCTAGGAAGTTAAAAACTGCTAAAAATAGTAAATTGCCAAAATTGCTAGAAAACTGTTTTGAGCCAATTGAAAAAGGTGGGTGGACACTAATATCCACCTGGATCAATCCTCCCTCCTTAGGAAGCAATGGTCTCCACTGTATTGAGTTCCTGGGGGAGAGGGAAAATCATTTGCTGAATCTGCATCTTGGTGAGCTGCTTGCCTTGTTGGAGACGTCGCGTTGCTCAGTTTGTGGAAGTTTGTCACGAACCTGTTGAGGATGAGGTTGCTCAACAAGTTGAGCTACATGAGGGGATGGTGTGAAAAATGAATCTTTTCACTTTGTTTCAACCTTGTCGACCTCCTTCTGTTGGATAAAAGGTGCTTGGGGTGAGGTTGTAGTGTTTCCAATGTCCTTCTATTCCCCTTTTGAACAGATTGTGAAGAAGATGAATTTTGCAATAGGAGATACTACCTTGCGGCATTTTTTTGGTGGAACAATAGTCAGAACTACCTCTGGTATTATATAGATATGATCCCACAAAGTAACAATGACACTACGAGGTCTAGACTCATAAACAACATGGCGCTTCCACATATATGGCTAGCCGAAGAGAACATCACAGACATCCAGTGGGGAAACATCACATAATACCTCATCCTTGAAGGGTTGGATACCATATGACAATTGACATTGCTGGCTGATATGAAGATCTCGTCCTTGGTGAAGCCACCCGATGTTGTATGGTTGTGGGTGTGGTGTTGTCGACAATCCCAATTGTTTGACGACCTATGCTAAGATGAGGTTCTTATGGCTTCTGCTATCAACAATAAAATGCAGCGGGGTCCCCTTCACCCACATCTGTGAATGAAAAAGGTGCTCCCCCTCCCACATCTGTGAATGAAAAAGGTGCTCCCCCTTTTCGAGATTTGTTGGTTCTTCTGGTTCTTCTGGTCAATGATATGTCTTTTACCAGTATTTTCATAATCAGATTCTGAATCAGGGTTCAGCTCCTTGTCTTTGATCTTCGCCACTAATGACTATTTTGAGAGACATTCATCGATGTTGTGCCGGGGGATTTTGTGGAAATCGCACCATTTTTCAGTGTCCTCCTTTGTCTTCCCGTGACCCTTCTTTTCCTGTGTCTTGGACTGTGAGATCGGAAGAGCG
>CBVK0100043625.1:0-32960 GCA_900067695.1 Picea abies | reverse complement strand
CACCTTCTTGGGAAAAGTGTGCACCTCTCTTGGGCCCTAGTCTTCTAGGGTTTGAGCACCCTCTTGTGTGTGAGTTTTTATCTTGGTGGTGAAGGTCTTTCTCTTGAGAATTATAGCAAAGGATTTGGTTGGGATTTCTTCCCTTGTTGAGAAGGGTTTCCCAGGATACTTCTTGTGTTCTTGTGATACTTCTTGTGTTCTTGTGCATGGTGCTTCTTCTTGTGATCTTGGTTGTTGCAAAATTTATGGTTGTGGTTAAATGCTAAAAATGGAATTAAATTCATGCTTAACCTTAACTATTGAAAAATTAACAAAATCATGGGTCACATAATTGATTTCATTTTCATTCAATTTTCTGGATTCATAGAAAATCACATGTCCTTCTTGCATAAGGACTCCTCAGGGCCCTTCCTTGCAGGCATATATGTACACAAGGAAGTCATTTTTGGGGTCTTCAATATTCAACATAGATGCATTGGTTAGAAGGTATTTCATCTATTGGAATCTCTCTTCACATTATGATGTCCAAATGAATTTAACTCCCTTTTCTTGAAAGGAGGTGATTGGGCAACCAATCTTGGAAAATCCATTTATGAACCTTCTATAGTATCCTTCTAGGCCCATAAAGGATCTCATATGAAAGACATATTTTGGGTTAGGAAAATCCATAATGGATTTGATCTTGTCAGGATCAAATGCCACTCCTTCTTCAGAAATAACATGAAATAAGTAATCGACTTGTTTTTGGAAAAAGTCACACTTACTAAACTTAGCATAGAAATGATGTTCTCTTAGCACTTGAAGCACTAACTTGAGATGTTCTTCATGCTATTCCCTACTCTTAGAATATACTAGGATATAATCAATGAAAACCAACATGAGTATGTCCAAGAACTTACTGAGTACATTTTTTATTAAGCACATAAAAGTGATTGGTGCATTGGTAAGCCCAAATGGCACCACCACAAATTCATAGTGCCCATATCTTGTCCTAAATGTTTTCCTATGGATGTTTTCATCCTTAATTCGGACTTGATGGTATCAAGACCTCAATTCAATCTTGGAGAAAATTTTAGCACCCCTTAATTGGTCAAACAAGTCATCGATCCTTGGAAAAGGATACTTATTCTTAATGGTCATCTTATTGAGTTGTCTATTGTCTATGAAAAACTTGAGTGTTCCATCCTTATGTTGGTCTCTAAATATATCCTTAAAAAAACCTTAGTCTGACATTAATTTTATCAACTGAGGATTTGTCTTTTCTCTCAATATTGTCAACAAAATCTATGCAGATAAGTTGTAGAGGTTTAAATTGTGTAGGTAGTTCAGTTACAACAAATCTGAGTCTATCTAAATTACTGCAATAATCAAGTTCTTCACACATTAACTAAAAACTCTAAAACTAATAACTCAATCAACAGAAAATATATTCTGGGCAATAACACACCATGAAACAAAACATCAATAAATTACTGAACTCAATCATCTATTCAATAAACATTAATTTAATCTACTACAACACTAATGAATCAATCTCTCAATGATTAATTAACCTATTTAAAAGGAACAACAATCTACTGAGATTTAAGAAGGAACAACAAATGAGAATTAAACGAAAGGAACAACAAATGTAAACTTAATGAAAAGAATCCATAAGCGATAAATTGACAACAATTAGTATTGGAACAACAATCGATAATCTATTCTCTGCAAATGTAATAACACAACCAATTCATAATAAAAACAACACATTAATGAATCTCTTCTAACTGTTGAAGGAAATATCGAATCACATATGTATAATAGAATCGATAAGATTACAGATAAGACAGTAGCTCCTATCGATTGGGCCCACTGTATTCAGAAGATATTGTTATGAAAAACTTAGTACATGGAAATGATCAAAATGCTTGAAGCTTCCATTAATTCCATAATTGATAAGTCATTTACAATAGGATTGGTGTACAGAGTGTCAACAATTAAGATATCTGAATTCTAGTATCCCTCTCTATCGTTCACTCTCTTTATATATTACAATAAGACAAGTAAATTAATCCATCCTGAGGATCGAGAGATCCTCAAGATTGATTTTACTATTTATGAAGATTGTAGGATAAAAATCAATCTTCCTTTGAACCATTTTGTGCCTAATTTCTTTGATCTTCAATAGTCTGTGCATCTTCATGATCTTCTTGACTATCCTCAATTAACAACAATTGTCCATTTCTGCATAAAATCAAAACAATTCAAACCAAAGCTTAGAAAATATCTAATATCATTTAATATTATTTACTAAGAGCTTTTTAATCATTTTATTCCCTAATTAATTCAAACTAATAGAAAATTAAACAAAGAATGTATCATAAACCAAAGTAACAAGGAGAATATTAATACCTTTTTCTTACCCCAACATACCCCCCAGCTTACCTTTTTGCATGTCCTCATGCAACAAGAGAGTTCATGTGCAAGGCAGTGAGACTGTAGGGTGGAGAGGTCTCTTCTCTAAACCTTCGGAAACCATGCTTAACTTTAAGTTCTTCAAAAGAAACTTCTTCCTTTTTTTTATGGATTTCATAAACACTATGATAACCCTATGGAGAATACCAAATAATGGGGGGAGTGTACCTGCATCCAATCCAGGAAGGCCCTTCTTCCATGATCATTTTGGCATACCTTTCTAATCTAAGAGTAGCTGCTTGAAAACTCCTAAAACCAAATGGTTCCATGTTCTTGATTTCATTTGAAGAAACTCTCCATCTTAATTTGGCAACAAAAAGGACTTCTTCTTTAATTTCTCCAAAATACTACAGCCCTAAATGTACAACATGTCTATGGATGGGAGATAAAGATTCCACAACCTTCTCCCTCTTCATAAATGCTCTATGTTTCATAATGGTATAAAAGGGTTTAGAATGTTCTCCTCTGACCCATAGGTCTAGCCCATTTTCTATTTTCATGAATACCTTATGTGCCTTGGCCCATCTAAGTTGATTTTTGGAAAAAGATAAAAAGTCTTGAAACTTGATATCCCCAATGAATGGATTGGGGTTCTCATCTTTGTTTTCTTCTAGAATGAAATTATGAAGATATAATTCACACAAAAAGTATTTTACTACATCCTCTTGTTGTTTGAAACATGAAACAAAAATCAAAGACAGTGGTAAACTCAGAAGGTGTTCCTTCCCTAATGGATTTCACTTTTGATAACAGATAATGTTCCAATAAAAATAGGGCATAATTAGTAGCAGGGGCCCTGCAAGATAATATATCAGAATAAATAGAGAAAATACTTTTGATTTGCTCCAAAGCTCCATCAAGCTGACCATGCACCTTCTTTAACTTTTCTTTTTCTCTGTTGAGA
The DNA here is from genome assembly GCA_900067695.1 of Picea abies. NCBI lineage: Eukaryota > Viridiplantae > Streptophyta > Pinopsida > Pinales > Pinaceae > Picea > Picea abies. The sequence goes on along the minus strand of CBVK0100043625.1, from coordinate 29,599 downwards.
TCAACAAAGGTTTCATTTTCAGCTGTTGACATGGCTCGGAGTTGTCTGACAACTTTTTGATTCTCTGTTATTTTCACCATTTCATTTTGGCATTGGGTTAGGGTCTATTGGGATTGTTCCAATTCTGCTTCCAATATTCTAATAATGGCATCATGTTCAAGGCAATGAAGCAAATTTTTAGTCTGAACAACTTTTTCTCCTGTTACTAGAGCATTTGTTTGAGTTTTTGTTTCAACTGATTCCAAGAGAGCAGGAAAATTTGTTTGTTTTTCAACAGAGTTAGTGTGAATTTCCCTTCTAGGAAGTGAATTTCTTCCCTGTATTCTAACCCTCCTAGATTTATTCTTCTTATTGGTTTTGTCAGACTGTTCCAATTGCTTCTTAAGTTGTCTAATTTTTTCCTTCAATCTGCCAACTTTTTGTTTTAGTACCTTTATTTTCTTGACCCTCTTCCTCAATGTCTTGTTTTCATGTTCCACTTTTTTTATTCTTTTATTGTCTTTTCTTTTGTTTCTTTATATCCAAGGGGAATTTCAAGGTCTTCCCTATCTGGATCAATTTGAAATTCATTCCCTCTATCCTCTGGGTGCTCTTGTTTCTCTAAAGGAATGTTCTCTTTGAGATGAGGCTCTGGATGTTCTGCTACATCAGTAGATTTCCTCATAGGAGAGGATGGCATCTCCATATTAGGAAGATCAAAGACAGAGTTTGAAGGAGGAGAGGTTGGAGCTTGGGGTTCTTCTGGCCCATCTGTATCTTCAGTAAGTGATATTCCCAAATTTCCCAATACTTGGGCCATCTCCTCTTAATAACTTCCGAAGAAATCATCCTGCTGCCCTACAGGATTTTCATGTGATGGATCTTCTGTTTTCAAGGTCTCTTGAGTGATTTCGGGTTGTATTGTCTCTCTACCCTTCCTTCTTTTAATAGAGCGGGTTTTAGGAACATAAGTTGTTCTTTGTCTTTTCCTTTTTGATGTTTCTTCCTGCATGCTCTGAGTTTCTGCCAACTGAATAAGTAATGTTTCCATTTTAAGTTGGGTGGTTGGTATTTCTATTTGGGCACTATCTCCCTCTGGTTGGACTACCTCAATTCCTTGTGGAGGAATTTCATGGTGGAATTCAGGTTGCTCAATTTTCAAGGGTCTATTGAGCTCAATTAGGTCCCCCCACATTATTTGTGTATGATTTAAGGCTCTGTCTACTATCAATTTTACTAACCCAAGATGATTGATTATGTTAGTAGGGTATTTATCTTTTTAAGTTCTTCCAGCGACCTCATGTAGAATTATATTCAAAAAGAATGGTAGATTTAATACTAATCATTGTTTTAACACCGATAAAAGCTTGAGGTGGTGATTTCTCACCATGTCATATCGTCTGTCACATGTAATGTATATTTTCACCACACCTGCTAGCTCCCTCCAAGGTTCACTAAGAGAAGTGGGGTTGAGGCCTTTTTCTTTGTTGTCGAATTCATCCCTTGGTTCTGCAAAGGATTCCACAGCTTCCTGGAGTGTTTTTTATTTACCAGTCCAATTTGTTCCTTCATTTGGAAAGCCTATTACCTAGACTATAATGGCGTCAGTGACTAGTATTTGTATGCCCTGAATTGTTGAGACTCCCCCCTGTAGATTTTGGAAGAATGTTAGTTCAACATTTATATCAAATCCTTGCAGTCTGTTAAAATATTGTGTCCACCCTAAATGATGTAGAATTTCCCTCGCCTGATCAGTCACTCGTAGCAGTGTAGGCTCACGACGAATACTTCGTCCACCCATATATTCTGTAATAGAATCAACACAACTATTGTTCCCACCTGTAAAACTTGTTAGACCAGCCTGTAAAAGAAAGTTACTGGAAATGGTAAAAATTACATAACAACAATGGTATATAAAATAATTACATAATTTCCTGTCATCTATAATCATTATGGCTTATCGATAATCATGTGGAATGTCCACCCCCCGATTGTAAGTTTTAAACCTGTGAAGTAAATCAATGCATATAGATTCTTAAGCAAAACAGAATTTAATCAATGGATCATACACAGAGTACACAGAGATTTTATACTGAAAAAACCTTTCTTATATTCATTATCGAAATTCACCATTCACCATATAATATATACAATGTTTTTAGGTATTCCGTAGATACCAAAACCCTAATCCCTTAATCCGAGATTAATTTAGTAAAACCACTAAAAATAGCAAAATCCGGGATCGTCGGATGCAGTTGTCGAACCTGACCCACCCACACACACACATGCAAAGAATATAACACATACCTAACACTGATGAGTGAAAGTTTGACCTCGACTGATGGTATGTGTGAACGTAATAATGACGGTTAGTCAAGTGAGGGATAATTATTACGCCATCGTCGTTGGGAGAACAACCGTTAATAATTTTCAAAGCAACTTAATGTCAATCATGAACGAAAATCACATATTTTGTGGAAAGTGCAAGCCCAAATACCATTATTCAAAGTGTTAAGGAAGAAATTCTGAATATTCCTAATATTTCCACATTTTATAAATATGCCACATGTCATAATTTTGTTATCCTCCCTTGTGTTGAATATAGCAAGAATGATAGCCTCCTTTTTAAGAAAGGAAGTCTATGAACACGATAAAAACTTAGTGAATTAAGATAAACTTCAATACCACAGGAAGAGCCACTGCTTCCAGCAGGCGTTCATAACCTCGATAGGGTTTCCATTTAACCCAAAGTCAGTATCCTCAATAAATAGTTTGAATAGTATTTTCCCAAAAAAGCCACTGTCCTTGTTTGGTAGCTAGATAACAACAATGCCACTCACCAGATCATAACAAAGTGAACAAGCCGACTCATGATGAGACCTCTTGTCCTTTGACCTTAAATTCCAAAGGCCATTTCCCTGGTGTGGTAGCCATAGTGGGAATGTCACTTATGTTAATCTCTTATGATCGTGGTAGGTTGGCTCATGATGAGACCCCCTATCCTTTTTGAGAGAAGATTTTTTCTTTTATTATATTTATATTTATATTTATTTATTGAAATTTTTTTTATAGGCTTTATTAAGGGAGGCTCATCTACTCCTTAAGAGTGTGGGATGGCATAAGAAGTGTAAGAATGCCAAGTACTAATTTTCCTTAAACTCCTTATTATGATGTGAAGGAAAATTATCATTCAAGTATATGTATATATAGGGAAAATAAATGAATTATGGTGGTTATGGATTTTGAACAATATTAATATAATTCGGAAGAATCAATCCATAAACGATTTGATAAGGTACACTAGATATTCTTCAAAAAGAAAATAGGAAATCGGTGTCATGATAATTAGGAGTGATGTTGTTGAAAATTAGTTAGTGAAGTTCATACCCAAAGGAGTAGCTAAACGTATCAGAAGTAGTCATAAAAACAACAAGTGTTGTTGGTGGAAACAAAAATTGTTACTCCCAAGGGAAAGGAACAACAACAAGAATAACTGCAAAAGGAACAGCAATTGTTTCTTTCGAATGATCATCATTACCCCCAAAGGGAACAACAATCGCAACAAATTGAATGACATTTGTTACGTTCGAATGAAAGGCACTACTTGCAAATGGAACAACAATCACAACAAAGGGAACGACAACTTTTATGTTCGAATGAATGACACCACCCACAAAGGGAACAACAATCGCAACAAAAGGAACAGCAGTTGTTGCATTCAAATGAGAAGCACTGCCTACAAAGGTAACAACAATCATAACAAAGGGAACGAAAGATATTACATTCAAGGAAGATGATGATGATGTTCAAATTTAACCATCTAATTAAGTAATTCGATACCTCCCACAGAAATTTTTTCTTTAGCGAATCTAGGATTGACTAGTCATCAACTGAATTCATTTAATTTTACGAGTAGGTGTGTTCAATGATCAGGGGAATCCAATGTATTGGATGGTTTACGGTGTCATGCATTCATTTCTATTTACTACAGTCACATCTGCGCATTATTTAGTGCAGTCACTCGAATTTTTTTGCGAAACATGACATATTCATCTCTTGTAAAAAAAACAAGGTTTATATTCTATGGATTTTTCAAAGTGAAACAAGAGAAATTTGGAGTTTGAATAAGGAACAGAAAAGAGTGCTAATTATATTTCATTACATTCATATTTCACATCCTTTCTAGTCTTTGTTTTCCAATCTCTTTATAGTGACTTCCCTAGAAAGCGAAAAAACTTAAAAAATCTCATTCAAATCTTCAAAGAAAAATATATACAATATGTACAGTGTTTGAAAAAAAAAAATTTCATGGATTTGAAGTTGTTGGGTTACCTTCCTAGCTAGCTAAAATCTGGATAGTAGGATCATTACTTACTTCTTGGAAAAATGATTCTTTTGAAAGCACTTGATTGTAGAGCTGTAGCCAATGTCCATAAGGAGAACCATACCCGTCGATGGTAACTAAAGTGACAGTTCCATTATCATGGAATTTCGTGATTTCATACATTCCTAGCCACCTTGTTTGCAACTTCTCAGGAAAATCCTGAAATCTGGAATCATAGAGAAGCGCCCAATCCCCTTTCTGGAAGGATTTCTTCTTGATATGTTTGTTGTGCCACCTAGCTCGCAGTTGTTGAATAACAGTTGTGCATTGAAGGGAAAACAAGCGTGCTTCATCTAACTCATTGAGATGCTCTAAGCACTATGTGTGTGCTTCCGTAAGATCCAGTCCAATTTCCTGGGCCATTTTTAGAGTCTTGATCTCAAATTCAATTGGAAACATAGGCTCTTTGCCAAATACTAGGTGATAAGGAGAGTAGCCAATAGTGTTACGCCATGTTGTGTGATAGGCCCATAAGGAATTTGGAAGCTCAACTGCCCAATTTTGATGGTTTTTTGAGACTATTTTTGTCAAGATTTCCTCCGAGACTTTATTGGTATTTTACACTTGTTCATTTTTCTAGCAGTGGTATGGGGAGGTAACCCTATGTTTAATGTGATAATTACGCAAAGTGGTTGAGATTTTATGTGTTGTAAATTGAAACCCTCCATCTGTGATTACCTCCCTCGGTAATCCATAATGTACAAATAGTTCAAAGAGAAATTTAATGACTACTTCCTTAGTTTCATTTGGCAAGGCTACTGCTTCTACCCACTTGGTCATATAGTCAGTTGCAACTAGTATATAAGATTTTTGGTTTGATTTTGGGTTAAAGGGGCCAAAAACATCTAGTTCCCATCTCTCTAAAGGTTCCACCACCACTTTTGGTTGCAGGGGAATTTCATCAGCTTGGCCTGGTCATCCCATCCTCTGACAGCTATCACAGGCCTAGACATACTTCTTTGCATCTTTAAATATTGAGGGCCAATAATAATCCATCTGTAAAACCTTATGCCCAGTTCCGCAGTCTGCAAAATGTCCACCACAAGGCTCATCATGACACGCCTTCAAGACATCATGAATTTCATCCTCTCTGATACATTTTTGTATCTGAAGATCAGACTCTATGTGCAAAAGATATCCACCAATCTAGGTGAACCATGCACTGCGTTGAACAATCAATCTTCTTTCTCTTGATGACAGGTGTGATGGAAATTTCCCAACTGCCAGATGATTCACCACATCAATGTACCAGGGCATCTAAATAGTCACAATGAAGAAATGTCCATCTGGAAATTGGTCTTCGGATGTCAAAGAGTTATCTGTCTTGGGTATACGAGACAAAAAATTTGCAACAAATTTTCTCTTCCCAGCCAATCCTTAATGGTGATGTTGAATTCCTGCAATAGAAACAACCACCGAGTAACCCATCCATTAGTAATTGGCTTGTTGGATAAATATCTAATGGCAGAGTGGTCAGTATACAGAAACACTTGATAGCATGTTATGTAGTGTCGAAATTTATTAATAGCATGTATATCAACTAAAAATTCTTTTTATGTTACTCTGTAATTTAATTCGGCAAGGGTAAGATTTTTTCTAATAAAGTAAATAACATAAAGTTTCTTGTCTTCTTCCTATCCAAGGATGGTTCCTATATCAAAATCTGATGCGTCTGAAGAGATGTGAAATGGTAGCTTCCAGTGTGGTCCTCTCAGCACTGGTGTTGTTGAAATTAACCTTTTAAGCTCTGCAAATGCAACATCACACTTATCAGACCATTGAAATTCCACATTACCAGTTAAAGCATGTAAAGGTGCAACTATTCTTGAAAAAATGTCTATGAATCTGCGATAATATCCTGCACAGCCAAGGAAACTATGTACCTCGGTTTGTGTACGAGGTGTAGGCAATTTAAGGATTACCTCTATCTTTGCTGGGTCTACCTTGATTCCATCTATGGAAACATAGTTTCCTAGTACCACACCTTCAGTGATCATCATATGAAATTTCTCATGACTCAAACATAGCATGGTAGCAATGCATCGTTCTAGTACCTTTTCCAGATTGATTAAAGCTTGATCAAAGTCAGTTCCATAAGGGGCAAAATCGTCCATGTAAACTTCAAGTCCTTCATTAATTAAATCAAAAAATATGCTTAAAATAGATCTTTGGAATGTAGTTGGCGCATTACATAACCCAAAGGGAAATACTTGATATGCAAAGGTACCCCAAGGACATGTAAATGTATTTTTATCCTGGTCTTCCAAAGCAATATGAATCTCATTATAACCACTAATGCCATCTAGGAAGGAGAAAAATTGCTTCCCTGCTAAAGTGTCAAGGACCTTATCAATAAAAGGTAGGGGAAAATGGTCCTTCTAGGTAGCTTTATTGAGTTCTTTGTATTCTACATAGATTTTCCACTTACCATTCTTTTTAGGGATAATTCCCTGTGGGGAGACCCACTAGATGTATGAAATAGGATATATGAAATCTACATCCAACAGTTTATGTAATTCTTCATTGACAATGTCCCTAAGATGAGGGTTTAATCTTCATTGGGGTTGTCGGATGGGTTGGGTATCTTTTTCGATATAGATATGATGTGTACATAGTTGGGGATCAATGCCCTTCATGTTGGGATACTCCAAAGAAAAATCCTATTGGTATTTAGAAAGGATCTGGATTAATTTTTGCTTTTGTTGGTCATTCAAATTGGCGTTAATATTTAGAAATCTTCCTGGTGCGATTTCAACTACAGTGATGTTATGGACAACGGTAGTGGGAATTTGTTGCTCCATCAATGCTTCCAAAGGATCTCCATGTGCTTCATTATCTAAAATAGATTTTAGCATTTGACATGTTGGGTTGCCTATAACAGTTGCATTTTTAATGAAGTTGTTGATCACATCATCTTCTAGTTGGTTTTTGAGACCAAGAGCTTCTTCTAGTGTGAGAGGAGGGTGTAGGTTTTCTTCTGGATATCTAGGTGGTTGCAACTGTTGATGTATGGCAGGAAGACATGGTTTAGCTAGAGGATACAAGATAAGATTATTTATAGCACTTCCTCTAGAAATCATAATGTTGCCTTTGTGACATCCTATGCATGCATCTTTTGTTGCTAGCCATGGTCCCCCTAATATTAACGGGTGTCCATCTAGTCTACTTCTTAGGTTGATAACTAAGAAATCAGTTGGGTACTCCCAAGAGTCGACTGAGACTGCGATGTCTTGTAATGTCCCTATTAGTTTAACCACCGATCTATCATCCAATTCTAACTTAGTTGAAGTAGGTTCGAAGGAGGTGATACCCAGGACATTATAGGGCTCACTGGTCAGAATATTGATGGTTGCTCCCAAATCCACCAGTATATATGGAAAAAAAAAAACATGTATTTGAACTGTTACCACGAGATTTCCTAGGTATGTGTATTTGACTGGCTCCTATTTTCCTATAATAAGATCGGATAAAATTCCTACCACATGAACAGTTGATGGATTCTTAATTTTCCTTCCGGGTTTTTTTCCACATAATTCTTTAATTGTTTTTGCATAAATAGGAATATCTTGTAAATCCTGTAGGAGTGAAATTTTAACACATAGATTTTTTAGTTCCCCAGTGATATCAAATTTGGGATATACAGTTGGTTTTTATATCATTATCCTTTCGGGAAATGGGGGAGGAGAGATTTCATATTTATCAGGATTTTGTTGCTCGACTGTATTTTCCCCATGTTCTGCTTCTTTTGTTATAACCACAATCGATAATTTTATTGTTGGTTTTCCATCATTCTCATTCTCCCGTTCTTGATGAATGCTACTTTCCTTGAGAGAAATTACACGCCTTGATCTTAACCGAAGTTTTTTGCACTCTACAGAGTCTGTTTCACCTTCTAAATTCTCAACAAGTTGCATGAGCTGGATTGGTCTATTATTAGGATTCAGGTTAGGTTGAGCTGGTGGTTGAGGGTGCATTTGAGGTTGGGGATTTTGGGCCAATTGGAGTGGAGATTGTAAAGTGGTTTGACCTTGAGGAACCATTCCCATAGGTTGATTGGTTAGTCCCATGGGGTGCTACCAGTTTTGAGTCCAATTGGGGGCTTGGGCGGCTATGCTAGTACATTGTGAAGGATAAGGGTTGTTATTTGAATTATGCCAAAATGGGGTAGAGTATTGCAAGTTATGCCAAGTTGGAGTGGGAACCAGTTGATTTGACCAGGGTGCAATAGGATATTGTTGGGACTACCAGGTGGGGTTAACAAATGGTTGGACTTGCCATTTATTTCCATAATTATTTTGTTGATTATATTGTCCAAGAAAGAAAGAAGAAGGATCTTGTAGAGTACCTGGGGGACGAGCCTGCCATTGGCGACGCTGAGCCATCAGATATATCGGTTTTTTTTACTCTTCTTCTTCTTTAAATATGGCCTTTAGTCCTAGGAGTGATGGGAATTGTTATGTCGCATGATATTTAGCACATATAGCGCAGGTTCAAACCATGTCCAAGGGACACTCCCTTGGATTGTGTTTCTTCCTGCACCATGGAAAAAATATACCCAATGACCATTCTGCCTCTGCTTGTCTCTATTTAGCCTACAGAACATCCAATTGCATAGTTAAAGTACCCAAAACGTCATTTTTAAAATTTTCCAAAAGATTACCAATTTTTGCTCGGGTGACACTTCCATTGGTAATGTTGCTACTTCTGGTGATGGGGCCTCTTATTCCCGATCTAGTTCGTGTACTACCGCATGAACATCTAATACACAATTGGACAATTTCATCATACGTTTCTTGATAAATATCTCCTTTTCCCATCAAATTTAATGTCTCTACCTATTCATCCTTCATTCCTTTTATTAGAGTGGATTTAAGTACCTCACCTGGTAGTGTACCATAAGGTGATCTCTACAGGTTATATTCATAGATGATTTTAGGGGCTAAATTTCTCTCATGGGCTAATTTTCCATGGTTTTTCCAAAAATGAGATTCGCTATTTTAAAAATAATTCGCCCAAATTCTATAGGATAAAATTATTTTACCTTAAAAATCGCCAAAAGTTTATAAAAACTATATAAAATACTTATAAATTTGAATATTTTTAAAAAAATATCGCCAAACATTTATATTTGACATATGAAGGATTAGTAATATTCGCCAAGGTTTCTACATTTTAAAATAAGTTTCCATCCTTAAAATCATCCCTGGTTATATTGAAATATTTCAACATATTCTTCTAGTGTTTCATTTTATTTTGCAACCATTTTAAAGATTCCATCCTTTAAATACCGAGTTCTACAGTAGTCTTTATATTTCATAAGGAAGGCTTGTTTCATTTCATGCCATGAATTTATAGTTCCTCCCCCTAGTCCCATAAACCATCGTAAATCTTTCCCTTTCAAAGTGGAAGGAAATAGCCTTAGTTTCTGGGGTTCAGAGGTATAGTCATATCCTCTACACATGACATCAAATTCAAATAAGAACACGTCAGGTTCCTTTGAGATCAATTCATTGAAGGTTGGAAGATTTTGTAGTGGAATGGATCTCATTGGAGCATTAACAACTAGATCAACTATAGGATATTCCAAAGTGGAAATCTGGGGTTGCGGCTGATTTTTCTGTGTCATTTGGTCGAAAATGTGCCAATATCCTTCAGGGATTTCTTGGTCTGGATGCTCTACTCGGGGTGGATGATTACTTAGACCCTTCGGATATTTGGCCGTGCTACCTATGTTTGGGATTTCAAGTGTTCCTTCTCCTGCTAGAATCACAAGAGCTCCAGGTTCAGTTGGTTGTGGGTTTGCCTCAGCAATTCCATTGGTATCTCCTTCTCCTTCTTTCAAATTACAAGAATTCCCCTTGCCTAAAGGACTGAAAAGTGGAGTATGTGTATTTTGGAAACTCTGTTCAGTTCCTTTAGTTCCACTATGAACCTCAGCATGAGCTGAAGTTGGTGAATTTGTTGCTTGAGGGACTCGGGTAGAACCTTTTCGAGGTCCAACCGAGGCTTGAGATTCAACTTTTCGGATAATTTCGTCTATAAAAGTGCTCCTTCCAGGGGGCACGGGGCCTTGGGATTTTGTATTTTTCAGTAAGGGTTTTTGTTTTTCAAGTTCTTTCTTCTCATTCATACACACCGATGCAACTTATATGCACCTATGTAACCTCTATGCATCAGCTGAAGGTAGGCCTTGGCACAAGCATTTTACTTGTTGCATGCATAGGTTCTTACCTTTCATTTTCAATACCTCATACTTTCAAAGATGCAACCTATATTGTCCTTGAAAATCTCCCCAGCAAGGACACCAAAATGTTGGGCTCTAAAGATGTCCTAAAAACAACCTTATTCTGACATTAATTTTATCAACCGAGGATTTGTCTTTTCTCTCAAGATTTTCAGAAAAATCTATGCAGATAAGTTGTAGAGGTTTAAATCATGTAGGTAGTTCAGTTACAACAAATCTAAGTCTATCTAAATTACTGAAATAATCAAGTTCTTCACACATTAACTACAAACTCTGAAACTAATAACTCAATCAATAGAAAATATATTCTAGGCAATAACACACCATGAAACAAAACATCAATTAATTACTGAACTCATTCATCTATTCAAGAAACAGTAATTTAATCTACAACAACACTAATGAATCAATCTCTCAATGATTAATTAAACTATTGGAAAGGAACAATGATCTACTGAGATTTAAGAAGGAACAACAAATGTGAATTAAATGAAAGGAATAACAAATGTAAACTTAATGAAAATAATCCATAAGCGATAAATTGACAGCAATCGGTATTGGAACAGCAATCAATAATCTATTCTCTACAAATGGTTCCTCCTTGTAAATTGGTGACTTGAGACCAAAAGACTTATAGAGTGGGTAGCGTATGATGCCAAATTATTTGGCCCTTGATAGCATTTCATTTTTCATTATGTGAGTGGCATGCATCCTCAAGTTATATACACAATGGAGCCATGGATTCCCAATGATTGTCAAGCATTGCAAGATATAACCATGCAAGAACAATTTCATGGGTATTACCATAATCAATTCATCTTTGTAAACCATTTTTTTCTCAAATGCACATTCATGGTCAATTGGACATTTTTCTTTGTTTTCTATGAGTATATTCCCAATTTTTCTACATATTTCCCACACCAATGTTTAAATCTCTCTATTGGCATGCTTGTGTTTGTGTGCACTTTTTCTCACAAAAATGGGTGGGGTTAGGTGCAAGCACTACTACATTTGTACCCAAAATCTGACACATTAAAATGAACACCATATTGAACTCATGAACCATATATTCCCTATTTAGAGCATGTGTGATGGCCTAAGGGACCACACATGTCCATGAGATTTTAGAGACAAATTTTATGACCTTAGACCCTATCTTTTGGCTTTCAACTATTACATGGGCACCAAGAGCCATCCCCAATGCACCAATCCTCAATATGGTGACCATATCTCACTTATAAGATAAATATCCCCTACGTAGGCCAAGGACTAGGCCCAAAGCAACATCCATGATGTTACAAATCTCAAAATGGCCACCATATCCCACTTACAAGAAAAAAATTTCCCATGTAGGGATTTCATGTTGGCTTATGGTCCAATGCATGGCTCATGAACCCTAATTTCATGGACCATGGATATTATAGACTGTTTGGTGCTCTAGGGATGGTTCTCATGGCCTAATCCATAATCAAGGGATAAAATTAATGGAGGGTGACCTTAGGTTATATCATTTATCTTTGGTGCTCATACATCGTGTGTGAGGGCTTGAGACACCACATAGGAAACATACAAAGAATATTTGTCTTATGAACAAGATATGGTACTATCCATTTTGAGGTTTGGAATAGAATTTTTTCTTATAGACTACACTCCATTGCACCATATAATCCCTACATAAGGAATAATTATTCTAACATAACTACATTTGAGATAAGAGATAAGAGATAAGAATATTGAAATATACCAATATCCTACCAATTAAACATTCCTTGTAGAGATAAGAGTCTTGAAATCTATCAAGATTCTACCAATCAAATGATGTTTGGGCCATAAGGGATTTTCAAAGTTCATTTGCTAGCTAAGTCAATTTAGAATTTGCATGTGACATAGTACTATCATTCAAGAGTCAAAGTGTTACATTTCACTGTCATGCATCATGTGTGAGGGCTTGAGCCACCACAAAGGCAACATACAAAGAATATTTTTCTTATGAACAAGATATGGTACTATCCATTTTGAGGTTTGGAATAGAGATCATTCTTATAGAGTACACTAAATTGCACCATATAAGCCCTACATAATCCATACACTCCTTGCAAACCATGTAACATCGTTCAAAGCCACATGCATGGCCTCTAATCCCCATTCATAGGTCACTATTTCCCATGTCTAGTCCTAATACAATGGTTTTTTAGTTGTTTCTTTTAAAATTTGTTCGAGACGCACGTCCCCGCATCTAGTAATGCAAGGGCATGCAATAACATCAAAAAATAAGAACTTGATAAATTGCACAAGCTTCATTAGTTATGTCGTGTCTTTGTTTTTTTCTCTCATCTAAGTACTTTTTTTCTCCATAAAGAATATTAGTACAAAATCGTTATTTAATACAAAATGTCATCTAGCCTCTTCTTCTTTCCACCAAAGTCCCATGTTTTCAAACAATTTTTTACGAAGATGTTATAACAATGGTGAACATCATGTTCATTTAAACTTCATTGTTGCAATACTATGAAAACAATGATGAAATTTATGATGATGACGTTTACTGATCATTCCAGGTATATTGCTCATTCATGAGGCCAAAATCATATCATCTCATGCATATTTAGACCTTATTGCAAAACTGATTGCATTAGGGTAGCTTATTTTAACTATTTATTTCTCCACAAAAGGAGAGAGAGTTAACCTATGGTAGTCAATTTTATTTTAAAAGAGATTAATAATAGTTTATACTTGCATTCTTAATGACCCAATTCTTTGGTGAATGGGGTTCATAACCATATTGCACTTTAAATTGAGTAATTTTGGAGGTAGAGTAGTACATAATATCATACCAATATTTCATTAGATGAAATTACCTCATCCATTTCCTTTGCTTATTCATTGTATGCATTTCAAGATACCCCCTCCTCCAAGCACTTATAAACTACATTTTTTTAATGGTGATAAAAACTAGGCTTGTTGTTTTATTTTCGAATTGTTTATGCAATTCATGTTTGAGTTCGGGAACCCTCCCATATCGCCAATGCATGTGTCTAGTCTAACCATATCAAATTTCAGTCCATACAAGCACAAATTGAAAAATTTCCAATGTTGTCCCCATTCACATGTCACTTATAAGTAGGGTCAAGTACATGAGCAGGCGCGCCTTATTTTTGGGTTTTGATAGAATAACCAAAGAATATTCGATTGTCGAATTCTTTATTTGAGTCATGTTTGAGTCCAAAAACCCTCCCATACCATCAATGTATGTGTGTTGTCATAACATGTCATGAAATTTCAGTTCATACAAGCACAAATTGTAAAAAAAATCAACATTGGCCCCATTCACATTAATTATTATATAGGCTTGTTGTTTGATTGTCGAATTGTTTGTGTGAGTCATGTTTAAGTCTGAAAACCCTCCCATACTGTCAATGCATGTGTCTAGTCTAATCATGTCAAATTCCAGTCCATACAAGCACAAATTGAAAAAATTGCATTATTGGCCCCATTCACATGTCATTTATATGCATTGGTTTCAAGTACATGAGCAGGCGATGCCACCCAAAAATTTGGCCTTGTCATCCTTCACATTAATTATTCTATAGGATTGTTGTTTGATTGTGAAATTGTTTGTGTGATTCATGTTTGAGTCTAAAAACCCTCCCATACTATCATTGCATGTGTCTATTCTAACCATGTCAAATTCTAGTCCATACAAGCACAAATTGAAAAAATTTCAACATTGGCCCCATTCACATGTCACTTATACGCAGGGTCAAGTACATGAGTAGGTGTGCCTTATTTTTTGGTTTTAACAGAATAACCAAAGAATATTTGGTTTTTGAATTCTTTGTTTGATTCATTTTTTAGTCCAGAAATCCTCCCATACCATCAATGCATGTGTGTTGTCCTAACATGTCATGAAATTTCAATACATACAAGCACAAATTGAAAAACAATTCAACATTGGCCCCATTCACATTAATTATTCTATAGGCTCATTGTTTGATTGTCAAATTGTTTGTGTGAGTCATGTTTGAGTCTGAAAACCCTTGCATACCATCAATGCATGTGCCTAGTCTAACCATGTCAAATTTCAGTCCATACAAGCACAAATTGAAAAAATTCCAATGTTGGCCCCATTCACATGTCATTTATATTTGTCGATTTCAAGTACATGACTAGGTGTGCATTATTTTTGAGTTATTAAATATTATATAATAAAGAACTATGTGAAATAAGCATAGTTGTGCATTAACCTTGCAGAGCTTCTCTTCGAGAATTGTTTAATATTCTCTATTGAACAGGGATAACCACATGAAGGTGGAAGCTCATATGTCCCCCCCCTCTCATGTCACTCTTAATTCCCCAAAACCCGACCAAATATATGTACTAGAAAATAAATGAATGTGTTTTTTGTCATAATTAAGAAATGTCTCCTACAACATATACCGACATACTAGAAAATGGCATAGTTAAACTTGAACACTAATTTATACAATATACCAATACAAGTCAATAATTCTATCAATATTAAATCAATATATGTGTATATATTAGATATATTAAATCATACCTTATGTAGCATCCCTGACCACCCAGGTTGGACCATGCTACTCCAGAAAACACTTTCATTCTCTGATACCATACTATGACATACCCAGCATCCAACTGATCTATGCGACATAAATTTTTCGAGTTGTATGCAATTAAAACATATACACACAAAGCTCTTGTGGAACTTTATATATACAACGTAAAAACACAAATACATTATGTAAATGCACGGATTCATATTGAAATAACAATAAATATAAACATGCAACATATACAGGGAATACCATAAATATAAAGACAATTATAAACCGCACATAGGATAAACCCATAAAAATAAACACGTAAATAATAATGCAGCATGTAATTTATCACACAATTGACACTAATATTGGTAACAATATCACCAACTGTGTGCAGACCTTCCATGAACCTCCCAGCCTTAGAATACACTGTTCATCATTCTCAGCAGTGGGTCACCCCTGAGTTGGGACTAAACTCCACCCATGTAAATGGATTCCTAACTAGGTTGATGTATCATAGACAACGGGAAAGACTCTGTCATAGGTGCCAACTCAAAATAAAATCCTACAGTCCCTCATTACCCACATGTTTGTCCCACCCCAGAAAGTGTGCCCCTTCTCTTCTCAACAGTCTTCCAGTTGCCCCACTTCCTTTTTGGGCTTTAGCAATAGGTCGGACAGGAAATCTCAGAGCCCTGTAGTTGTAGTTTATCACCTTTGGAAATCAATTCCCAGCAATTCTCTCACCTTGAGAGATTGCTCATGGGCCTAAAAAATCATCTCATCAATATCCCACGGGCTTGAAAACCCACTTCTTCAGTCCGGCTCCCAAGATAACCAGTTACACAAACATGTATGGGTACGGATACAGGTTCATGTACAGTGACAAGAAGGTACGGAGGACAACTGACTGAGTGAGTGAATCATCCTGGGATGATTGAATGGATGATTGAATGATGGAAGAACCCCCAAAAAAATAAATAAGTCCAAACTATATGTATGCATGTTCCCAACTTGACACTTGTCAGGTTGGGAGCTACTTTGGCCCACTTGTCCCCATCCTTAGAACTTAGGATAAAATAATTTTCCATACTTTATAGATTTAAGGAATATTAATATAATATTCATTTTTGGCTTAAGCTCCCTAGCTTAGCCCTTTTTCTTAACTTTTATCCCCCCCTTTCCCTAACTAGTGGAGTTTAGTCCCCCATACTCTTTTATCGTGGTTGATCTGCGCACAGCAATGTATTTTATATTAATGATGAGACATATACAAAAATAGGCTCATTGGCCTTTAAAATCTAGTCTCTATGGCCTAATCATCACATAAGTCTTCTGGCTTATAATAAACTAGCTCACCAACCTATAAAACATAGCATATACACAAAGGCTCTCTGGCCTCAAAATCGCGCACACTTAAGTTTGTTGTGCACGATATCTTGGAATGTGCACACTTCATCATTTTAGCGTGTAGTACATGTGCGCACTATACTATGGAAAGTGCATGCAAAAATATATCAACAACTCACCAGCGTATATGCATTTTTTTACATTTACATTTACAATTTGGGGTTCATCCTAGAGGTATTACAATCCCCTCCCCTTATTTATGCATTGTCCTCAGTTTATTATATACCATGTACTATTCAAATTCTTTAAAAATATCCAATATTTAGCTATTTGAAGCTTCCTATCCATCTGTTTCTCTACTTTCCAGCACCAATTCTGGTACTCATACTATAACTAGAAGTCAATTGCTCTATTCCATAGAGATGCTACAGGAAATAATTCATCTCATTGTTCCTTATTACATGCTTCAATTAAACCTCATTGAAGCATCAATTGGTTGTATATCCATGATGTTCCACCCAACCTTATATCTCATTGTTGACAAACTCTCAGCAGCGTACCACCCCCGAGTAGGGGCTATGACTCCATCAGGGCAATGGCTTCCCAAGATAACCACGGCCCACAATCAAAATCAACATAATCTAGGCCAAGGTACCAAACCTCAGCAGCACTCCAACCAACGGTCTCTCTTCCCCACATGCATGTACAACCCAAGGTAGTATGCACCTTCACTTTCTAATGCAGGAGCATCGCTCCATCTCAGCAAATGTGCCAACACGCAAACGTGCAATGGAGAAAGGGAGAAGTGTCGACCCTCCCATTTTTAAATTTGAAATAATCCTAGACGGATTTTCATGTTGTAAGGCTACATGTCAGGCCATGCCTTTGTATAGGTAGTGGATAGGGTTTCCTTAAATGGTTGTCTGTAGCAGGCCTAGGTCGTAGTCAGGTCTAGGTAGATATTTATGGAATGTAGTCGTAGGAGTATGGTGCCATAACTGAGATAGTGATAGAACTAAGGCGGTGAAGAGGATAAGCTCGTAGAGAGCCCTCGCTTTGTAATTAAGGAGACTTGGGAGGTAGAATAGTTCTCGAGGAGATATTGTGAGAACTGGGACTCTGTTACAATCCAGTTTTTGTAAACATTTGTATAGACACACAAAGATAATAGAAAAGAATATTTTCCTGTGTATCGTGTGTTTGTGTATTTTCATGAATGAATTGTTGGGTATATGTTATATTCTTTGCATGTGTGGGTGCGTCATATTCGACAAGTGCATCTGCGGTTTTTTTTATTTTTAGCGGTTTTCTAAATTAATCCTGGATTAAGGGATTAGGGTTTTGGTATCTACGGAATACCTAAAAACATTGTATATATTGTATGGAAAATGGTGAAATTTGACATAATGAATATAAGAAAGGTTTTCCCAATTGAGGGTTTCCGGTATAAAATCTCTATGTACTCTGTGTATGAGCCATTGATTAAATTTTGTTTTGCTTAAGAATCTATATGCATTGCTTTACTTCACAGGTTTAAAAATTTCATGTGGTATTAGAGCTCGTTTTTGGCTTCAGAGGGATGCCTTTGTTGTTGAGGGTTTGGCTCAGTCTTGATAGATCAAGTTTATCTTGGGTATGTGATAAACCTGGGTTTAGTGGGAGCTTTTGCAGTGGAAATTCGAGTATAGAAAGAGGAATGGCGAGCTCATCTAGAATCGAGATAGAGAAGTTCAATGGTAAAAACTTTGAGCTATGGAAGCTCAATATGGAGGACCTTCTTGTAGACAAAGAACAATGGATCATTGTGGATCCTGGCACACAGCCTACCGGTACACCATCTACTAGCACATGGGCTACTGGTACACAACCTACTAGTACACCACCTACTAGTATGTTGAAGGAAGATTGGGAGAAGTTGGATAGAAGAGCAAGGAGTACTATTCGACTATGCCTGGAAGATTCGGTGTTGTTGAATGTATTGGGAGAATCTACAGCCAAGTAACTATTGGATAAGTTGGGGAATTTGTATCAATCAAAGTCCCTGGTAAACAAGTTGTTTCTTTGAAAGAAGTTGTATCATCTTAGGATGGAAGATGGAGATTTTGTGATAGAACATATAAATGCCTTTAATACTCCGGTAAGTCAACTTGTCTCTGTTAATATTATGATTGTAGAAGAAGATAAGTGCATCACTTTGTTATGCTCTTTGCCAGACTCTTGGAATAATCTAGTTGTAGAAATAGGTAGTACCACTAAATCTACATTGAAGTATTAGGATGTAGTTGCATCCTTGTTATATGAAGAGATGAGGTGGAAAATCATGTATGGTCATAGCACAAATGCTTTATTTGTAAGAGGTCATACCCAAGACAGGAATCCTGGTAAGCCTTTAGGGGGGAGATCTAAATCTACAGGTATATCTAAGTCTCCATGAAAATATTTGAGGAAATGTTGGAAGTGTGGTAAAACATGGCATTACAAGAAAGATTGCAAGTCTAAGAAGGTTGAAAAACCAAAGGGATTTGATAGTACCTCTTCCATAGAGGCGAAAACCTCCACTGAAGAAGGAGGTGATGTTTACCTAGAATCTACAAGTACACATGCAAATCATGATGTATGGTTGATCGAATCAGGTGCATCATACCATATGACTCCTCACAGGGAGTGGTTCTCTGAATATCAGGTGCATCATACCATATGACTCCTCACAGGGAGTGGTTCTCTGAATATGAAAAATATGATGGTGGTGATGTATTCCTAGGAGATGACTCGACGGCAAAAATATTGGGATGTGGAAGGGTTAAATTGATGCTAAAAGATGGAAGGATTAGAACTCTCCTTAGGGTTCTACACATTCCAAAACTTTCCAGGAGCCTAATATCTGTAAGCAAGTTGAATGATGCAAGAGTGGATACTGTATTTGGAAAGAACACTTGCAAGATGGTACGAGGGGCAATAGTTTTGATGAGGGGAGTTCGGTGTGGAACTTTGAACAAGTTGTTGGGAAGCACTTATACTAATGGGTGTAACAGTTCTATTGTCCTTGAGCAGACAAATAAAGAAGACAAGACCAATATCGTCCCTGAAAAGAAGACCATGTTGTGGCATCAAAGACTAGGGCATATTGGAGAAAAGGGCCTTCGAACACTACATGGTAAAGGCATGGTTGAAGGTATGTCTAATTTCACTCTGGATTTTGATTTCTATGAACATTTCATATATGGTAAACAGAATCGAGTAAGATTCCCATATGGTGCTACAAGAGAAAAGGGGATCTTAGAATTGATACATAATGATGTGTTTGGACCTGTCCATGTTCCATCACTAGGTAAGTATGTGTATTATGTTTCATTCATAGATTATTTCTATAGGTACACATGGATTTATTTTCTTAGAAAGAAATATGAGGTATTTGATAAATTTAAAGAGTTTAAGGCTCTGGTAGAAAATAAGACAAAGAAGAAAATAAAGGTATTGAGAACAGATAATGGTGGAGAATTATGTGGAAATGAATTCGAAAAATTTTGTAAGAAGTGTGGCATAGCAAGGCAGAAGACTACTCCATGCACTCCTCAGCATAATGGAGTTGCAGAAAGGATGAACATGAAACTGATGAAAAAATCAAGGAGCATGCTCAGTGGTGCTGAGTTAGGAAAAGAATTTTGGGCAGAGGCAGTGGGTACAGCATGTTACCTGGTCAATCAATCACCTTCATCAGAGTTGGATGATAAAACTCCACACGAGGTATGGTCTGGAAAGAAACCCTCTCTTTAACATCTTAGAGTGTTTGGTTGTGATGCTTATGTACATGTTCCAAAGGAAAATAGAAGTAAGTTGGATAAAAGGTTGAAAAGTGTATCTTTATTGGTTATAAGATGGTGTGAAAGGTTATAAGCTTTGGAACCCAGAAACCAAGAAGACTGTTTACAATCGAGATGTTGTTTTCAGAGAGGTAAAAGATGTGTCCAAACAGGAATTCCTACCAATGCAAGACAAACCTAAGAAAATAGAGCTAGAGTTGGATGATGCAAAATATGAATCATTTGAAGAAGATGAAGCAAAAGAAGAAGAAGAACCTCATACCCCAATATTGAGGAGATCGATGAGAGAAAGAAGGAAACCAGAAAGGTATAGTCCACCTAATTTCCATTCCAATTTTGCTTTATCTATTACTGATGATGATCCCAGAACTGTCAGGGAAGCAGTGAACTCAGAGGATAGTATACTCTGGAAGAAGGCCATGGTTGAAGAAATGGATGCCTTAGATAAGAATGAGGCATGGGATATAGTTGAGTTGCCAGCTGGAAGAAAATTTGTTGGTAGCAAATGGTTTTTTAAGAAGAAGTTTAATGCAGAAGGAAAAGTGGAGAAATACGAAGCTCGGTTAGTAGCAAAAGGTTATTCCTAGGTAGAGGGAATTGACTTTGGTGAGATTTTTTCTCCTATTGCTAAGTTAACTTCTATTAGATTTCTTTTATCTATTTTTGTTGCTTTTGATATTGAAGTGGAACAAATGGATGTGAAGACAGCATTCCTACATGGGGATCTAGAAGAAGAAATATACATGAAGCAGCCAGAAGGCTTTGTAGTAAAGGGAAAGAAAGAGCTGGTATGTAAGCTAAATAAGTCACTATACGAACTGAAGCAATCACTTAGGATGTGGTACCAAAATTTTGATACATACATCCTTGAATTGGGATTTGTGAGAAGCAGGGTTGATCATTGTGTATATTCCAAGCAGGTTGGTAATCACTACATTTATGTAGTGTTGTATGTTGATGACATGTTATTGGTAGGAAATAACATGGATGTAATCAAGGAGGTGAAATCGCAGCTATCCTCCAAATTTGACATGAAGGATCTTGGTGTTGCTAACTTCATTCTGGGAATGGAGATTAAAAGAGATCGTGCAAATAGGAAACTCTGGTTGAATCAGAGAGAATATGTTGAGACGATATTGCAGAAGTTTAATATGCATGGAAGTAAACCGGTCAAGGTTGTAACAATGGGCATTGTTGCTCTAGATTGTTGACTATATAACCCTTTGGACCCCTGGATGCAAAGAAAACAACAAGTGGGAGAATTTTGGGTATATGTTATTTTCTTTGCATGTGTGTGTGTGGGTGTGTTAGGTTCGATAACTGCGTCTATGGTTTTTGCTATTTTTAGCGGTTTTCTAAATTAATCTCGGATTAAGGGATTAGGGTTTTGGTATCTACGAAATACCTAAAAACATTGNNNTTGTATGGTGAATGGTGAAATTCGACATAATGAATATAAGAAAGGTTTTCTCGGTTGAGGGTTTCTAGTATAAAATCTCTGTGTACTCTGTGTATGAACCATTGATTAAATTATGTTTTTCTTAAGAATCTATATGCATTGCTTTACTTCACAGGTTTAAAGCTTTCACGGATGTTGTAGATGTATGATATATTTTCATTTACAGTAGGAATATAGATTTCCCTATCTTTGTTTGAGTGTGAAGTATCATTTTGGGTTCTTTAGGTTGTGCAAGAAGTGCACAACAAAACATTGGAAGTTATGTACCCAGCACAAGGGGTGTGCATCTGTAATCTGTGGAGTTAGAAAAGAACATGCCAGAGGGCGCACCAGAGTGATCACAAATTCAAGAGGAACCTCAAGGTTACTAAATACCTTATAGGGGGGACTGTGTAGAGAAGACACAAAGGAGAGAATAGAATTACTGAGGATTTTGTAGGGCTCTGCCAGGTGGGCATTGAGCGAGTGCAAGGGGTTAACAAAGAGAACTCTGTTTCGAGTTCCGGTAAAGGAGTGTCAGCAGAAGGAAGACACTCATAGAGTTATTGAATAATATGTGGCTCAGCAAGGAGAGATGAGAAGAAGTTTCCAAGAGGTCACTTATATCCCTTCAAGGAGTGGAAGGGGCAGAGACCTTTGAGGTCCGAGCATTTAAATCTCAAGGAGGAACTACTCTAGAGGAATACCTATGCAAGGAGTGCACCAGGCCAACACTCGGAGGAAGTGTTGGAAGATTTCCATATTAAGGCCAGTCAAAGTGCAATGAGTGAGCACAAAGAGAACTTGTTTTAAGTTCCAAAGCTCAGGAGGTTGAGCGCAGAATGTGCCAGAAGGGCGCCAGAAGTCTTTTAGAAAGAACAGAAGGGTCGAGTCCCTTAGAGACTGAGCAAGCCAAAAGATCAGGAAAGATAGCATGAAGCTGCAAGTAGAGCGCAAGGAATGTGTTAGGGTTGAGGTCAAGTTTCATTGATGAAATCTCAGGAGGGAAAGCAAAAGTCGAGACTCAAAGACATAGGGCTCGTAGGAGATAGAACGAAGGTCGATACCTTTGAACGATTGAAAATATTCCAAGTCAGGAAGGAATTGAAAGCTCATGAGGAGGAGCGTCAACAGGCATTAGATCAACTGCAAAGAAGGAAATATGGACCATTGAATCTCATGTCCAGGCACACAAGAGAGCGCATAAGAGGAAACAAATCTCACCCGTAGGATCTGGAAGCGTGTGGACCAATAGTCGTTGGATCTAGGGAATGTGCACAAGGTTTAAACCCCTTTGGAGTTGCACAGGAGTGTGGACATCATGAAACACCAAGTCCTAGATTCATTAGGACTGTCCATCATCTGAGGATAGGTGGCAACAAATTAGCATTTCGCTGACTCACGACTCAAGGGAGTCAAAGGGAAAATTTGTGAGAACTTGTGAAAATATCCCAGTCGTTGATCAAGGAGAGATCTGGACCATTAATTGTCCAGGGAGAAATATCCACATTTCGAGGATCAAAAGATTTGAGGTGATGATTCTTTCGACTTCACAAAACACGAAGTCTCGAAATCATCGAGACCGTTCATTGGGAAGGATATAGGTCATCATATCTGAAGCATCGTGAATTCACGATAAGCGAAATTTCAACGCGCTCGAAAGCTCAGCCTAGGTCGCAACTGGAGGTCACATTAAGGGGGAGCTAGGGACTTTTAGCCCATTTCAGAGTTTCGGGAATCGGAAGTGTCGGGGCAACTCACATGCAGAACTCCCGAAACCACAAAATGTAAAGCACCTTTTGTTTAGGCTTGTGGTTCCTGGTAGAGGTCACATGGACAAAGAATAGGGGAGGAACTAGCAAGTGTTAGGCCCCTGTCAGGATTTCGAAGGTCGGGAGAGTCAGGGTGACTCACATGTAGAATACCCGACACGTGAAATCATGAAATGCCTTTCGAGAGGAATGCGGTCACAGCCTGTGGTCGTGTGGAGAGAATCTTACGCCTAGTGCTTGTTCGCACAGGCCGAGTTTCACAAGGACCTGTGGATATTTGTTCGTTGGATTCCAGCATGGAATCAAAGAGATAATCTGGCTCAGGGAAGCAGAACGATCCTAGACTGGGAGGTCAATGGACCCTACCAAGGTAGAGGGTCTACATCACTTTCCAACAGTTCATCGACTGCTCAACTTCCCTTCTAGGGCTCCAGCACAGGCTAGACATAAAGTCTCAGAGCATCATGGCTCCAAGAGTTCTAACTGCCCTCAAATGTCTCTAGGTACCCTTCATGATTCATACCGAGGAACCTATCCCCACACTTCTCCATCCAGGGCTCCATCCTTCTCCAAGGCAACCCAAATAGAAGTGTACACACACCCAGATCCACTAGGGATCCACAAGGTAATATCCATTGTTTCCAATCAGCATCTTTCCCCGAGTTATTCTTTGTAATCAACATTCCAACTTTAATCAATATCATCTCATCTGCATCACACACATGCAATTATCATGAGAGAACATAAAAGAATTCATTTAGGAACTCAAACTTAGTTCAAAAGGGAATTCAAATTTTCCCCAAAACATGAAATTCTATTTCATAATTCTTCTTGGTTGTTGCCATATTAGGAATGCAGCCTTCCTTGTGGTTTTCCACAGGCACCAAAATGCATACCATTTTTCCTGCAATGCTTCATCTTGCATATATCCAACAACTTGTCAGTATTTCATGCACATCATAATTCAATTGCAACATGTAAAAAAACCTTATGCGGTGATCTTAGAATTTCCTGCACCTAACAGTTCAATCACAATTACCAAACAATTTAACAAAATAGAATGACTCATCATTATATGCATATGCATGTTCATAATTAATAATAGTAAGTTTATTATTTCAATTTTATGTAGTCTCTATTCTTGCGACTACCTAGCTTGCAACTTTCATGTTGCAATGTTTAACAATCCCTGAAATGTTCTCAACTTCATGAGTTAGCAATATTTCAGCCATTAGTATAATTATTTCCATGCAAAAACATATACACGTGCACTCACAAAATTCATTCCGTGAAATGCATTTTAGTATACAATTCCATCATGTATGAGTGCAACTCTACCACTTACTAGGCATGAGTGCAACTCTCAATGCCTATTTATTCAATGCACCTTTGGATTGATTTTCAGAATGATATTTATCTAAGTCATGTATCTCACCATCCATAAATTGGAAATCTTGCCAATGTCTTGACACATCTCCACACACTTCCCATTGTCTTCACAATTACTTGGATGCCTTCCTTTTCGACCTGAACACTACACCAAGAATACAATTATGTGGTGTTTATTAGTGTTAGCAAAATGGTTGCAGTCCAATTTTTATTTAAAGGTAGGAAACTCATTGGGTATTTTTGTGGTACGCAACCTTTCTATAACCATACCTTTCCATATCCAACCATGTCCTGGTCTCATACATGACGATATTTATAACATCATTCCTATAACAATTTCTTGTCCTTTGTTTCTTTGGTTCTTACCTCATAAACAAATTAACATGGCATGCTACTATGTCAGTGTCTACATTCAAAAGATAAAAAGATTTGATAACCATAACAAGCCTCCAGCCTTTACCACACCTAGTGGTAACTTATTCATTTTAATGCACTTAAATAATACCATACTGCATATTATAAAAAATCAATTTGGGGGAATTCTTACCTGAATTTCCCTTTGGCAATTATGCAACATAATTTCAAAAGAGAAATGTGTACCTGCATGGTTGCCATTAAATGAAATTAATGTCACCTGATTAGTTGATGACAGTAGAAGTTCTCATGCCTCTTTATCAATCTTATAATCAACATTCCATCCTTTTGTTGCTTCCTTCCTTATGCAGCAACATTATCAGCAACACTTGCAAACATGCAAGTATTCTCACTATATGGTTGTCCCAACAAGCCATAAAATACTTGCTACTACATTAATTTCAACAAATTTTTTCTCCGTGTATCACATTTTCTTGTTTATCCCAGAAGTCTTCCATTCTTCTGGATTCCTGAATCTTCATGTGCTTTTCACTGTAACCATTGTGCATGATTATTTATGATTTGAGCACCTTCTATCAAAATCACTCTTTGATGTCTTTGCTTTCCCGTCCAAATACTAAACTAATATTAACCTTCATCTTTTATTTAATTCCTGGATCCATCTATCCCAACTCATACTTGGATGAATTATAATTCCAATCATATTGTCTTATAGACTTTGGATCTTCAACATCTATTTACTTTTCATACTGAACTACTTCATCTCTTTCTGGACTGAATACTTTAGTATTTGAGTTTTCTTCCACCCTTATCCACTACTTTCCAACTAGCCTCAAAATTGTCTTGCATAGCCAATATCTTATCATATTGTAGGGATGCACATATGCCTCCTTCTCTAGCTGCATATATTTAATTAAAATCACTTGATTTTGCTTTTAATTTACCAACATATTTTCAAGTGATACTTCCACCCCCTGGAAATGTCACTCGTGGCTCTATGCCACTTGAGATGTATTATTGTCAGGCACCATCTCTTTTGCATTCAAAACCATGCATAGAACCATTTTCTTCTTCATGGTTCTTTACTGACTCTCTACAGATATTCATTTCACTTTTAAGTCTTTCTTGGCTTTGACATCTCCATGCTATTGTGGAAATATCTTCAATACCTTTGGAATGCATCAATAATATCTACTAATATTTTTTCCTTCCCATTAGCTTGATATCTACCTCATGATTTCTTCTTCCATTATCCTAGGATGTTCAAGGACTTGCAACTGCATATTATGCTATTATTAATTTTTAGCATTCCACTAATATTTGGATCCCTCTGATCTAAATCCTACATGACCCAATTATATTTACAGTCATGTTTTCTGAGTAACCTTGGATAGTTAACACCAACTTCCTTCTTGAGGTACTTGATTTATCCCTTCCTTATCTGATCATATTAGCACTTGGATTTGCTTGTTGGTTATTAATTTCCCCTGTCTTGACCAATCTGATTTCAACCTGTCTTGCACAATCCACTTCTATAATTCCATATTGATGCCCTTCATACCTGCTATGAATGGGAAATCCCTCTACGTACCAGCACTTAGGGTTTAGTTATGCATGCAGAAAAGACCTAAATATTTCTACTTTCTACCGTCGTCCCGGACCTAATCCCCATTATTCTTAAGCAAATACATATTTAAGAAGATCAAGTGAGCATACTGTATTCTGAGCGTTTGATGTAGATCATTCCGCACGCTTGATCTCTTTTTGATTGCAACTCTCCTCCCAAGGCCAACCTGCATTCACACAAGACAAACAACAAACTCCACATGCATTTGATATATAGATTAATGGGTTAGAGATTCAATAAACAAGTATGCAATAAACCATGAAAACCTCATATGGTGGGACGGGAAAAGTATTTATTTATTATTAACTTCAACAAATCAACTTACAATGATGAAGCTGGACGCTGCTCCACGAACCTAGTCCTGAGCTCCTCTTCAACTGTCCTCCAACTTCTTTTCTATATCTTTCTCTTTGCACAAGGAAGGCTAAAGGGTTGGGACAAAGGGAATGTGCAATTGGGTATAGTTTCTTTACTATGATTCTCCTCCTCCAAATGGGACCCCTAACCCTTCTTTTATAGGCTAGAAGAAGCTAGGTATTTGGACGAACCCTCGGCCATGCACGGCCAGAAGGTTTAGTTAACTCACCCAAAGTTTTGTGTTTCGTTGGCAACTTTCCTTTTTTTGTGATTTTATAGGTACACGTGGGTTGTTTTGGGTCAGCAAGCATGTACACGCATGCAGTAATAGAGAAAGGCATGTGGGCCTTTATAAAAAGTGTTTTTAAGAAGAGTTGTTCAATAGTGCTTTGGCAAAGAAGGAATCTGAGATGGCCTGATGCCAGGTAAGCATGTCTGGTGCAAATTAGGGTTATAACAGATGCCCCCTGATGTGTGAGGTCAGAAGAGCATCTAATGGCTGAAATACATTAACAATCTTTACTGATGTGCTGAACAAGTGAGCCCAGGGACCAGAAATTGGGAGGCGCCATCTGCAAAAATAACAATTGTCTCACCAAGGCGGGCATACCCATGCTTGGGATAGAATAAACTCATGGCTACCAATCAAATACACTGTAGATCCATGTCATATAACTATATAAAGTGTAGCTGCGAACAATACACAATGGAGCTACATCTCGAAATCAAAAATATATACATGTAGAGTATCCATCTTCTTAGAAGCTGATAAGGCCTGATGGCTGGACATGAGGTCTTTAGAGCTCGAGCAACAATTTCAAAATCTTCAAAACTCAGGTAAGAGTGTAATATGAGTGTACGACTTCACTACCCAGAGGTCTTCGATGGCTCGTCGGTCATGGACTAGAGAATCTTGATGATCAGACTGAAGGCTTCATTGATTTTGAACAAAGACTTGATTGGACGTTCAGGATGGTCGAGAATGAGGGCAAGAGACAAACTGCAGAGGGGTCAACTCAGGCTTGGTAAAAACTTCCCTTGGACAACAACACGACAAATGATGAGACTCAGGCAGTATGGCATTAATCATAAGTTTATGAGGCAGGAGGCAATGTAAACTCTCCATATGTTTGGAATAATAACCAAACGAAAGAGGACACAGCTCTATGTAGTGAGAACAACTTCCTAAGGTCGTATTAAATCCCAGAGTTTGACGAAAAAACAGACAGATGTGCTTTATCCAAGGGCGACTTATTGTGCTTCCAATAAAGAAAATACTTTTTCCTTCCTCTTTTTGGGGTATATTTTTTTTTTTTCTTTTTCAATGATTTTGGAAAAAGGAATAAAAGAATGTTACGTTACAATGAAGGAACAAGGGTTACAAACATACAAGTTCAAGGCGCAAAGACAATACTGATGTTCAGAGCAATGACACTTGGGAAAAATCCTCCGGGGGCCAAAGGTGTTAAGACACAGAGGCAAAGTGCTACAAGGCTTGTGTATAAGGTATGCTTCAGATGGTTCAGTTGAGAGCAACATGGAGCCGGCATTTAGACAAAAGACACAGGTATGCAAATGCGGTTAACAAAACACACAATGGTAATGTCCTTCAATGTAAGTTTAACGAGCCTAGAGAAGGTAAGCTCGGCGGTTTTTCATATTTAGGGAGTCTGAAAAAATGTAAAAGGAGACTCCACTGTGGTACCTTTTTCGAAGGTAGTCTAGTCAGTTCGAAAAAGGGGTAAACTAGCACCAACAAGACGTCTATTCAAAACTATTTTAATGAGTGTGATAAAGACAAGATCACTCGGCCATTTTTTCATTTTTAAGGAGTCTGAAAAAATCTTAACTATGGACTCTGTCAGGAATTTTCTTCTGGACCATTTTGACGAGTGTGAAAGAATAAGGTCACTCAGCGATCTTTTCAATTTTAGGGAGTCTGAAAAGAGCTTAACTATGGACTCCGTGGGGGTTCCTTTTTCGTAAATTTAGTCCCTCAAGCCCGAAAAAGGGTTAAAATGATACCTGAGAATACTCTTCTAGAGAACTGAAGTTCCTTAGAGTATACCTTTGTTCGTACAGTTGATCGTCTGGACCAAAAAAGTGGTAAACTACCGCCGGATAGATGTGACTTCAAATTTCAGTTTAACGAGCGTGAAAGGCCACAAGATCGCTCGGCAATATTTTCATGTTTAGAGGGTCTGAAAAGGGCTTAAAAGAAGACCCATGTAAGGAACATTCTTCTGGACCAATTTAATGAGTGTGAAGAAACAAGGTCACTCGACAATCTTTTCATCTTTA
>CBVK0100043624.1:0-32962 GCA_900067695.1 Picea abies | reverse complement strand
TATTTCTATGATTGTAGATGGATCATGAAGAGAAAAAGCAAAAACAAACTAATCAATAGAACATTGCAAATAATCCAAGTATAATATCCCCTACAAGTGGTGAAAAAATTAGGCATGCAAGCAACTTAACCAATGACAACATTTCTTTTGTATATGTTGACTCTAGCTGGGACAAGATATCTTCCCCTCCCCTCAAGCAGGTCTGCCTCTCATTGGCTCAGGCCGATTTCTCCTCCCTTTATGGGGTGTTTGTTGGAAATGAAGAATGTGCATCCTAGGTTGAAGAGATGACCCACATCCCAATGCACCAGATGGCAAGGATCCATGCTCCCGATGATTGTGGCTTTGTACTTCACCCAGGTAGGAAGGATATGTGAGGTAAAGGAAATAGTCTGGTTGTTGATGGCGAGTTAGATAGCTCGCACGATTTGGGGGACCTACACATGAATTTGCATCATGTTTCTATTCATGGCTAGGAGTTGCAATGAAGACCTTATATGTATGGATTTAATGGGTATTATGGCCCAAGCATAGATAAATTTTGAGGACAATGCCATGGCCGCTTTTGTGCTTCATCTCTACTCCCTCAAGTGGTTTGATTTGGTTATCATCAAGACTATGTCTATGAACTTGGATACTCTAAATCATTTAATGATGGATCCCCTTAGATGGAAACCTAGTCCCTCCGTCGTTGGTTCACTGTGTGCTACAAATGAAACTATAGTTGTTGTTGAATTCTACCATGACTTTGTCCCTGCGAATAACTAGGTGACCATGCTTGCACTAGAACTCGAGGTTAATTTGGTCATGGAATTCAAAGAATATGAGGAATTTTAGCAACAGGTGAGGGGAATAATTTTGGACCAAGGCTACACCAT
This sequence comes from Picea abies, assembly GCA_900067695.1. Taxonomy (NCBI): domain Eukaryota; kingdom Viridiplantae; phylum Streptophyta; class Pinopsida; order Pinales; family Pinaceae; genus Picea; species Picea abies. The sequence continues at coordinate 32,084 of CBVK0100043624.1, read as the reverse complement.
GACCTGCGATTCCAAGTTTTACATAACTTTGGAGATTTATTAGCACACCAAAACAATGGTGGCTCTGGGAATGTTTCCTAAAGATGAATATTTTCGACAGTTGAAGCATCACATGGAGACTCTGGAGGAGAGTAACACTTATCTTCTATCGGAGGTGACCTAGATTTCGAAATGACATGGAGACACCTTTCAACCTCCTTATTCCATCAAACCATGGACAAAGTCCTCTGCTACATCTCCTCACCTGGGTGTCATAGATCTACCTCTCTTAGGTCCCTCATGCAATGGAATAACATTTTTTTTAGTTTTTTATGTTGATTAATTAGGTTGGTTGTCATTGATGTCAACCTTTGAAGCAAGTCCGGTAGAAAATTCTGGTAGACCATGTTTTCTTGAGGAATAATGCAATGAAGACCACTGAACTTGCATGAGAGAATATTCTAGATGGATAATACATGTCATATCGTTTTCATTGATATATGGTATGTCACGTAGTTCCTCACGGTTGAGGAGATACGACTTAGTGAATTTGGAGAACCCTCATGAGTTATCTAGAGGCCCCTAGAAGGTCAAAGATGCCAATCTTTCTAGAAGCTCCTAGAACAAGTTTAGTAGTCAAATTGATTGCAACTAGGAGTTAATCATGGGTAAATTTGTTGCAATAAGAAAATAATTGAAAATAAATTAGTTGCAACAAGTTGTGAGTTTTCTATTTATGTGGTAAAGTGGTTGCAAGTGGGTAAAGTAGTTAAAAGGGGGTTATCCATAAAAGAGGGAAGTTCGGTAAAACAGTTAGAAGATGACCCCTAAAGCTACTTTGAGAATATAAATAAGAGAGAAAAGGTCTCCCATTAAAATATAATGAGCACATTGAATATCTCTTTTGTGAAATGTTATGGGTAGGTATTATTGAAAAATCCAAAGCAATGAGTTTGAAGCAGTGACGTTCAGTGAACACAGAAGTTGCAGAAGTCGAAGGGCCAAGATTGTGGTTTATGAAATAGGGTTTTACTGAAGACATCCATGAGTTGCATAACTATAAGGATGTGGGTATCCGTGGGCCATAGTGGGACAATTCACAGACATCCGCGAGTTTGTTGAATATAGGGCAAAAATATGTTGTTAAAGCTGAAGAAAAGGAAGATCAAATACATCATTAGTGACAAGTTGAAGAGATGAGAATAAGCTATAGGAAAGGGTGACAGTGATAAAGTAAAACAAAACCTCCTACATGAATAAAAAGGTATGTTATATGCTTGTTGTAGTTGGTTTTGGTGATGGATTAGGGTATGGTCATGGGATATTGTGCATTTACCCTTGAGTGATTGTTAGTTGTATGATACATGTTGTGAGAGGTAGATCTACAAAGATACATTGTTGGTGAAATTGTTGATAGTTGCTAAACACACACACCATAGGACACTTTGTTGTGTCATACTTGTGAATTTGGAGTATGTGCGAGGCATGTTGGGTGAGGAATGTTGATGAACACATGAAGACAAATTGAGGTTGTATAGCAGTTAGGGTTTGATGTATGGTTGATGTGAAGGTTTCCACTTGGCTTATGTTCTTATGTGACACATGACTAGTGAGACATATGTATGAACCTAGTACATGGTTGTGCTATATCTACTTGGATATTGAATGAGTATTCTTTCTATCAGAGCAGTCAAATTTGTGAGCAGATACAACGAGATTAGATAGTGACTGAGACTGAGAGGGTGATGCATATAGAGTGATAGAGATAGTATTAGTGATACTAGCAGAGCATTGTTTTGGTCCATGAGTTGCAACAAATAGAGGCACAAACATCCATGATTTGCAGTAAAGAAAGGCGTGGACATCCGTGAGTTGTAGAACAAAAATTTCATGGATCTGAAGAAAATTTGTGTTAGTAACAGAAACAGAGTCGTGGCAATGATAGTGATAGAGGTTGGTAGTGACAATGATCGAGTTTTGACAGTGACATTGTGAGTGGTAGTGGTGGATTCAGTATCAGTGATAGGTTGTCTACAGTTATACTTCAGGGTTGTTGGACGAGGAAATGATAGGTGGTTGTACCCACCTTCGGGTTGTAGCTGGAGAACATAGGGGGTTGTAGCCTCCTTCTGGTTGGAGAAAGAGAATTGGGGAGTTGGAGCTTCCCTTAGGTTGTATCCTGATAATATATGAGGCTGGAGCCTCCTTCTAGTTGGAGTTGGAAAACAAAGGAAGTCGGTGCTTCCAATGAATGTACTTCTTAAAGAAATATAAGAAAAAACATTATGTGGTTTTCTCGCGCACTGGGTTTCCATGTAAAAATACTGGTGTACTGTGTATGTGTATGGTTGTTTATCATTCATGGTTTATTTATTCTGCACTTATTCAATGATATTGGTAAATTGATTATAAGGTTAACAACACTTATATACATTGTGGTTAAAAAGGATTAAAAATCATTATTACTGATTCACCCCCCCTCTCAGTAATCCAATGATTGGTATCAGAGCATGTCCTTTAAAAGACAGTTTAACAACTGAAAGGGGATCATGGATTACTCTTGGATTACTCTAAGATTGAGATTCCACATTTTGATGGAGAATATTATTCCTTCTAGAGCAGAAGAATGAAGACACACATACATGCACTAGGATTTTATGTTTGGCGATCAATAGTAGATGGATACAAAGCACCAACCACTCCTACAATAGATAAAGATGGAAAGAAAATTAAAGAAAATAATTCAAGATCCACAAGTGCAGTCTTGAATGGTCTGACTAAATCAATATACACCAAAGTTATGAACCATGATTCCACAAAAGACATCTAGGACAAACTGAAGAATAAATACAAAGAAGATGAGAAAGTCAAGGAAGCTAAACTTCAAATTTCAGACCTAAATTCAAACAATTGAAGATGAATGAAGAGGAAGACAAATAATCCTACTTTCTATGAGTTGATGAAGTAGTAAATAGTATCAAAGGTTTGGGAGATGAGATAAAGGAACATGTTGTTGTCAAAAAGGTATTGAGATCCCTACCAATGAGATTTGATTCAAAGATTTTAACACTAGAAGATAGAGAGGACCTAGCTACACTAACCATGGATGAGTTGCATGGGAAACTCACAACTTATGATATGAGAAGAGAGAAAGAAAATTTGATTAAAAAGGAAGTAACATTCAAAGCATCTAAGAAAAAAAAGAAAAATAACAAGCAAAAGACAAAGTCAGATAGTTGCAGTAGTGATTCCTCAGAAGACGATGAAGAAGTAGCCAACTTTGTCAGAAGGCTAAAAAAGGGAACTGACAAATATAAAGGTAAGATTCCATTGATTTGTGTTAATTTTGATGGTATTGGTCATTTTGATAATAAATGTCCCCATAAGAAAAATAAAAGAAATGAAAAATATGACCCTAAAAGGAAACAAATACAAAAGGGAAAAAGAAACAAAAATAATTTTTTTAAGAAAAGATTTTGCACCAAAGAAGACAGTTCCTCATCAAACGAAGATGAAGTTAGTGATAGTGATACAGAAAGGGTATTATTCATGGAAGTATAATACTTCGATGAAGAAGGCTATGAAGAAGAATATGAAGAGGCAAAAGTTGATTACATAGAAGAATTGTTGAGTGCCATAGAAGTTATAAAATGGGAAAATAAGAAAAGCAAGTCACTTCAGGCATAACTAAAAAGAAAAGAGGTAGTTTAGAATTCCAACTCTAAAGAACTATAATAGATGATAACTAAATTAAAAATACAAGAACAGTTAGAAGAAAGAGACGGGACCATTGGAGTTTGGAAGCAAAGATTGTCACATTGAGAAAATATCTTAAGAAGACAAACATGTAGAATATCTCTACAGTTTTGGATGAGATTATTAACAGTCAAAAACCACATCATGACAAGTACAGACTAGGATACAACCAGACAGAAAAAGGCTCAATCTCCAAAACAACAGATCAAGAAACAAAACCAAGAAAATACACAGAGACAGTCAAAGGATCTCCTAAGAAGGAAAAAGACAAGAAGTTTCATAAGAAAGATAACATAGATGTTTGTAACACCCCAGGCTTTGAACCCCCATTTTAAAAAATGTTGAGAGGCTAGAGTGCCCAAACAATTATTAAAAGGCCAGTGTGCCCAAGGCATGTAATTCTTTTATCATTATTAATAATAAATACATGGCTGGCTGCTAGATGGACAAGGACTAGAGTTATAGGAGGCTATGATTCCACAAGAGAGGGGGCTTGAGGGGCTAAGTGTTTATTCCTATGTTAATTACCTTTTTTTCCTAAGGGAGGGGATCAATTACGTGAGCTTCTTGGGGAAGTCCAGGAGGTTCTTGATTTCCCCACGAGGTTACTTAAACCCAACTTTGGTCTGATGGGGGGGTTTGACTGATGGCTTGTTCGATAATTCCCTGTACATTCATTCATTTTCCCTCATGCACTTTCATGCACCCATTTACCCATTCATTTATCCATGTTCCTTCACGTATTCGCTTGAGAAAGGGAACCAAACAGTGAAAGAATTAGCCACAAGATAGTTGGTTGTAGTGGTCACTAGTGTGATCCAGTCGTGACTTGAGGCCTGCATGTCTGAGATGCGTTGGCATGTGTCCAACGTTGCTCACAACTGTGAGTCCTGAGAGTTATAGCATTGATATTTTGGACTAGTTGTGCTGGAGCCCGAATAAGGAGAAGGACTACCTAAGGTACTGCATGGCATAGAAGGGTGGAGTTCCATTCTCTCGAGTGGTGCAAGATGGGTAGAAGAGAGATAGGTACTTGGATTGCTGTGAGAGTTGGGAAGCCTGTGAGAGCTTGGGTGCTGACTGGTTTGGGAGGCCAAGTAATAATTTGGAACCATCCTTGTGGATTCATAGCCCTAGCTCAGGGGTGACACTGTTGTTGAGTTTTGGAACAATAGTGTCTACGGTTGGGTGGAACGTCCTTGGTCTGTAGTCAGTTGGTGTCATATTTCATAAAGATAAGTGCTCTCTGTTATGGTATCATTTACATGTATATGAATGTATTTCCATTGTATATTTAATTATCATTTAATTGAAACTTTATACTATGCATGCTTGTTAACTACTGTTGTTCATGTTATTAAAGTCTTTTCTTTTATGCATCTTTAAATTTTAAAAAGTCATCGGTAAGAGAAATAAGCCAAAGGGTGGGCTTACAAGTAGCGTACCTCAGCCTATGGGTGGTTGGGTATGTTGCAGTTTGGTATCAGAGCTTCTGGTTGAAACACCGGGCCAGGTCTTTTGGTCAGAGTCTCGGGGTCGAGATCGAATTCTAACCATGGAGTTGAAAATATCACAAGGAATGGCATTGCAGAATATACGTAGGAGATAGAGCATCAGAGACCCATGTAAGGGGTTCGAAGGATCGTGACCGCCCCCTTCAAATTCGGGAGCGATCACCACAGTAGGATCAGGAGAGATCCGAGATCGTTGGATCGAAGGATAGGTGAATAGGGGTTGTTTGATGAAAAGGAAGAAAGGGTTAAGGTCACAACCGTCAGATCCCATGGGAGAGGGAGATCAACGGACAAGAGGCATTGCAGGGAACCAAGTTGCATGGGAGATAATTTCCCAAGGTGGTCCCACAATCCAAACCACGGTTTCCCCAAGGGGTTATGTGTCAGCATCAAGAGAATTGTGGGGTGAAAAGTGGGTTAATCCAAACTGTCGATGTGTGCCCCCGCAAATTGAAAGACATGCAGTGATGTGACATGTTAGGGCTTGAACATCGAAACTCTGTATAGCCAAAGTAGATGCTGACCGTCGATCACCAAGAGGTATGTGTCAACAGATCAATAACTCCAGAGAAATTTGTTCGAGAGGTTTTCAGTTGAGATTTGAAACTCCCGAAACCCAAAGACCCGAAAGGATCTCATCCATTGATCTGTCGAGAGCCACACGTCACCAGATCCATGGTTTCGGATAAAAACCAGTGGGGCCAGATAAGTTTTGAAATTTGAGATTTCTGAAGTCCGAAGACCCAAATTAAGCCTCAACCATCGGATTAATGAGGACATGCGGTGCAGGTCCGTGGGCTCTGGGTGAAGACCCGAAGTGAATCTTAGTCATCTGATCCAGGAGGACACATGGCGATAGATTGACTCGTTCAGAAATTCAGAGTTCGGGAGAATTGGAAGTGTGCTAGTATGGAAACTCTCGAAGTCTCGAAGCCTGAAGAGCTGAAGGGATGGGGCACGATGGCGTCACCAGGAGGTGATGTTGACCCTGAAATGTCTGAAGTGACGTGGCTTGCGGACGTCACCTAGGATGATGTGGACACATGAAATGTGTGCCACATGTCAATATGTTTTAAGCATTTGGAGTATTGAAAAGTCAGTTAGAACGTGACACATGTCACCCACCTAATTGGGCCACGTGTCCACTTCCATTATCTCACCACATGGAAACCGATCGTGTAGTCCAGAGACTGGGAACTCTAGAGGGGAAAGATGTGATTGGTTGCGTTGGGTCGAAAAATCTTGAAGGCCCAAAGGTTGGAGTACGTATTGATCGTTAATTCCAGAAGACACATGTTGAAGGATCGTCGAATTCGGGTGAAAGCACTTCGGGAGAAAGTGTAGGAGGAAAGTTTGAAACTTCTGAAGCCCGAAGAGCCGAAGTGATTCACAACCGTTGATATGTGGGAGGACACTCATCGATAGATCATGAACTCTGGGTAAAATCGTTTTGGGAGGATGCAAGCGAGGAAAGTTGAGACTCCCGAAGCACGGAGTCCTGAAGTAGATCTCGACCGTTGATTGTGAAAGAGGATGAGGACCGTTGATCTGGTCCTAGATGAAAGTTCTGAAGTCCCAAAGCTCTGGACAAGCACTTTTTCAGCTATGCGCAGGGTCGTGGCCATGGTCATATGCACATTGAGAGTTGAGGGAAGGAGGTCTAAGGGATGAATTGGTTTTCTTCGAGACAGAAAGTGCTAAGGAAGGATTTAGCCGCGGTTTCTAACCGTGGTCACCTGGGAAGGTAGTTTGAAGGAAGCGTCTGCGCAGGATGAGATTCTATGTCGGCTAAGGATAACAAGATATTGTTATTTTTGGAGAATGGGGATATGATCTCCATGAAAAAAAAAATAAAGAGACCTGTAGCATGGTTTGACAATTTTGTTTATCATATGCATAATTATAACAAAATGGTCACTTTTAGATTTTGCATAATTAAGTGGTTTAAACACATCAACTCATGATGCGTATTGAGGAAATGGAAGAAGTCAAGGGAGCCTCTAGTCATGATAAGGAGGCCGAAGGCCAGAATACCAGAGTTGGTAATGTAGGGACATAGTCCATTGGATGCAAGGGAAAAGGAGAATAGGAAACGTTACTAGAAATGGTAAGAAGCCTAAAGATGGAAGTTTAGAGCTACAAAGAAGACAACAAGAGACTTATAAGAGAGAAAAGTCAGATAAATTCTCGAGTGTTGCAGAGCTTAAATAAGTTGCAGAGACAAATGAAGAAGGGATCAAACTCAAGACAAGAGGAAGAAGGTAGGTTCCATGAAAGAAGGAATGATCGTGGAAGAGCTGGTTATTCTAGAAGTGCTAGAAGAGCTTAGGGACACCACTCACCTCCTTACTCGGAAATAAGTTTTTATGCATTGGAAGATATTGTAAGCAGTCCAGAGGTGTCTCCTGTCAGACACCAAAGAAGGAAAAAAGAGGTTATAGTTTGCAAGGAGAGCTGAGGAAGCTCAAGCCACCTTCCTTCTATGGTGAAAGAGAAAGGGAAGATGATGCCGAAGCATGGTTGCTTGGAATCCAGAGATATTTTCAGTTGCATAACTATTCGTTCAACCTGGAAGCTAGGATTTCCACCTACCATTTACACGAGAAAGATGAAATGTGGCGGGACCAACTGAAGCAAGTGGAACATGTTAATGAAACTAGGGTCACTTGGAAGCAGTTCAAGAAGTACTTCTAGAAGGAGTACCTCTCAGATCATTTCTATGACAAGAAAATGAAAGAGTTCTTTGAACTCAGGTTAGGAAGCATGACTATGGAAGAATACGCGAAGAATTTCTTGGGATTGTTAAAGTATGTCAAGTTCATTGGTGATAATAAAGTAAAAATACAGATATTTCTAAGTGGACTACCAGCCTTTTATAAGGAAAATATCAAGTATGATGAACCCAATACCTTGACTGAGGCCATCAGGAAGGCTAAATACCTGTATGAGCAAGGTCAGGGAAGAGAATCCTTGCAGAAATCTTGGAAGGACAAGAAAAATGCGAAGTCCAATTAGAGGAGGAAAGGATTCAAACCTCCCTTCAATAGGAATGAGCCTAATAGAAATCATCAAGATCAGTATGCTAAGGGATATTTCAAGAAAGAAGATTCCTTGGGAAAAAGGGGAAGACCACCAATCCAATGCTGGGGATGCAAGGAAGATCACATGTACAAGGATTTGTCACACAGAAAGGACAAAGTGAATACTGTGCACAACATCCAAGAGGCTACAACAGTCGAAGTTATGGGAAGATTCTATGCAGCTTTAGATGATCGACAAGCAGAGTACCAGTCCAATATGATTGAGGTGGAAGGTAAGATCATAAATCAACTTGTTTCTATTTTGATTGATTCAGGATCAAGTCATTGTTACATTGATCCTAAGATAGTGGATAGATTATATTTGGAGAAAAGTAAACTTGGAAAATAAAGTTTGGTTTAGTTAGCCACTGGAACCAAAAGAAGAATCCATGATATGGTCAGAAGTTGTTCCATAAGTCTTAATGGCATGAATACTAGTATTGATCTAAATATCATACCATTGGGGTCTTATGATATTGTGATTGGAATGGATTGGTTGGAAAAGCATCATGTTGTCCTTGATTTTCATAACAAGACATTTACCTGTCTTGATGGAAATGGAAAACAGAGCACTGTGAAAGGAGTTCCAATACCCATCTCTATAAGGGAGATTTTAACCTTACAACTAAAAAGATGTTTTAGGAAAGGATGTCAATTGTATGCAGCTCATGTGGAAGAGTGATAAAATACAAAGGGGCCAAGCCTCAAATATTTCTCGGTACTACAGGAATTTGAAGATATATTCCAAGAAATACAGAGATTGCCACCAAGAAGGGAGATAGATTTTTCAATTGATTTAGTGCCAGGAATTGCCTTGGTGTCAAAAACACCTTAAAGAATGAGCATACTAGAGTTAAAATAATTAAAATGCAGTTGGAGGAATTGTTGAAGAAAGGGTACATACGTCCAAGTGTTTCACCTTAGGGAGCACCAGTACTTTTTGTCAAAAAGAAGGATGGAACCTTGAGGTTGTGTATTGACTTTCGACAGCTGAAAAAGTACACTATAAAGAACAAGTATCCTCTACCCCGAATTGATGACCTCTTTGATCAAATAAGAGGATAAAAGATATTTTCAAAAATTGACCTGAGGGCAGGATACCATCAGGTAAGAATCAAGGAAGAAGACATTCATAAGACAACCTTTAGGACCAGGTATGGGCATTATGAATTTGTAGTGGTGGCATTTGAACTAACCAATGTACTAGTTGTATTCATGTTCTTAATGAATGGCATATTCAGGAATTATTTGGATAAGTTTGTCATAGTATTCCTGGATGACATACTTATGTATTCTAAGTTTGAAGAGGAGAATGAACATCACTTAAGACTGGTATTGCAAGTACGGAGAGAACATCAGTTGCATGCCAAGTTGAGTAAGTGTTATTTTTATCAAAATAATATCCATTACTTGGGACACATTATTTCAAAGCAGGGCATAGTAGTAGATCTAGAGAAGATCGAAGCCATTAGAGGATGGCCAACACCCAAAAATGTGTCAGACGTCAAATATTTTATGGGATTAGTTGGCTACTACAGAAGGTTCATAGTAGGGTTCTCTAAGATTTCTCATCCCATCACTTCTTTGCAAAAGAACAGAACTAAATTTGAATGGACACTCAAGTGTGAAAATAATTTTAATCTATCGAAGGAATTACTTACTAGTGCACCTGTGTTAAAGATTTCTAATTCAAATGAAAGTTTTGTGGTATGTACAGATGCATGTAAGGAAGGACTTGGGGGAGTGCTCACACAAAATGGACATGTCATTCGATATGAGTCCAGAAATATTAAGGAACATGAGAGTAACTATACCATGCATGACTTGGAACTTGTTTCCATTGTTCACACCTTGAGGATGTGGAGGCATTATCTCATGGGGAAGAAATTCGAATTAAGGACAAACCACATTGGCCTGAAGTATCTTTTTGAACATCCGACCTTGAATGCCAGGAAAACAACATGGTTGGAATTTTTAGGTGAATATGACTTCGATATCAAGCATATCAAGGGAAAGGATAATAAAGTTGTCGATGCACTTAGTAGAAGAGTGCATCTCATGCATGCTACTGCTGTCAGTATGCATCAGCGAGAATTGAAGAGAAAATTTTTAGATGGTCTTGTTACAGAACAACATTACATACAGGTAAAGGAAAAATTACAACAAGGAGATGTACAACAAAAAATAAAGGAGTATGAGAAAAAGGAAGATAGACTACTCATGCATAAAAATAGAATCTATGTTCCTAGTTCTGGAGAACTGCGGAATTTGGTACTGAAGGAAATGCATGATGTCCCTTATGTTGGACATCCTAGTTACCATAAAACAATTACAGCAGTAAGAAGCCAGTTATTTTGGCCGGGAATGAAGAAGGATGTAGTTGTTTACATCGGTTGATGTATGGAATGTCAGAAGGTGAAGGCTAAGCATAGGCACCCAACGGGTTTACTACAACCATTTCCAATCCCATAGAAGAAATGGGAAGTGATCACCATTGATTTCATCACAGGATTACCCAGAATGAATAAGAAACATAATTCAATCATGGTGGTGCTTGACAAATTAACAAAGGCTACTCATTTTGTGCCTGTGAAGACAATGCATACAACAACTAATATTGCAGAAATTTTAATGAAGGAAATTGCTAGGTTGCATCAGATACCTAGGAAAATTGTCTCGAACAGAGATACAAATTTTACCTCCAATTTTTGGAGGGGATTGTTTAAAGGATTTGGCACAAATCTAAACTTTAGTACAATATATCATCCCCAGACAGATGGGCAAACAAATAGAATCAATTGAATAATTGAAGACATGCTGAGAATGTATGTGATGGATAAGCTATCTAAGTGGGAAGATTACTTACACTTGGTTGAGTTTGCATATAATAATGGGTGTCAAGATTCATTTAGAATGAGCCCATTTGAAGCATTGTACGGTTGGAAATGTGATACTCCAGTAAGTTGGGAAATCCTAGTAGATAGAGTGGTACTTGAGCTAGAGTTGCTCAAGGACATGGAAGACCAGGTGGTCAAGATCAAGCATAATTTAAAGGCAGCTCAAGATAGACAAAAATTTTATGTAGACAAGAACATGATAGCTAGAGAATTTAAAGTAGGGGAGCATGTACTTTTGAAAGTGAAGCCCAAGAAAAGCTCTTTGAAATTGGGTAGTTGTACAAAGATGACAGCCAGATTTTGTGGTCCATTTGAAATATTGGAAAGAATAGGGCCAGTTGCATACATGCTTGCATTCCCTACTTCCATGAATGTGCATAATGTATTCCATGTCTCTTTACTAAAGAAATATGTACATGATCCTAACCATGTTATTGATTGGCATTTGATTCAGGTAGAGGCATAGAGAGATTTCCAGGTTCAACAAGTGCGAGTATTGGACAGAAAAGTCAAAATGCTCTAGAATCGAGTTATAGAGTTGGTAAAAGTTCATTGGACCTGCTACGATCATGAAGATGCTACCTGGGAGCATGAAGATGCCATGCGGGCAGAGTACCTGGAGCTTTTTGAATAAATTTGAGATTTTGATCTCTATTTTGTATATGCACGGAGGACAGTGCCAAAATAAGGGGGAGGGGATGTAACACCCCAGATTTTGAACCCCCATTTTAAATAATGTATTGTTACAATGCTAAGAGGCCAGAGTTCCCAAACAATTATTAAAAGGCCAGTGTTCCCAAGACATGTAATGTTTTTGTCATTATTAATAATAAATACATGGATGGCTGCTAGACGAACAAGGAATAGAGTTATAGGGGCTATGATTCCACAAGAGAGGGGGCTTGAGGGGCTAAGTGTTTATTCCTATGTTAATTACCCTTTTTGCCTAAGGGAGGGGATCGGTTACGTGAGCTTCTTGGGGAAGGCCAGGAGGTTCTTGATTTCCCCACAAGGTTACTTAAACCCACCTCTGGTCTGATGGGGGGGTTAGACTGATGGCTTGTTCGTTGATTCCCTGTACATTCATCCATTTTCCCTCACGCACTTTCATGCACCCATTTACCCATTCATGGATCCATCCACCTTCACGTCTTGTCTCGGTAAAGGGAACTGAAATTTTGAATAATTAGCCATGAGATAGTTGGTTGTAGTGGTTTTTGGTGTGATCCAGTCGTGACTTGAGGCCTGCATGTCTGAGATGCGTTGGCCTATGTCCAACATTTCTCATAGCTACGAGTCCTAAGAGTTCCAACATTGATATTCTGGACCAGTTGCGTTGGAGCCCGAATAAGAAGAAGGACTGCCTGAGGGACTGCGTGGTAGAGAAGGGTGGAGGTCCGTTCTCTCGGGTGGTGCAAGATGGGTAGAAGAGAGATGGGTACTTGGATTGCTGTAAGAGATGGGAAGCTTGTGAAATATTGGTACCGATTGGTTTGGGAATCCATGTAACACTCTAGAACCGTCCATGTGCATTCATAGCCCTGACTCAGGGGTGATGTTGTTGTTGAGTTTTGGAACAATAGTGTCTACGGTTAGGTGGAATTTCCTTGGTCTGCAGCCAGTTGGTGTCATCTTTCATAAATATAAGTGCTCTCTATTATGGTATCATTTACATGTATATGAATGTATTTTCGTTGTATATTTAATTATCATTTAATTGAATCTTTAGACTGTGCATGCTTACTGACTACTGATGTGCATGTCGTTAAAGTCTTTTCTTTTATGCATCTTTAATTTTTAAAAAGGTATCGGTAAGAGAAAGAATCCCAAAGGCGGGCTTTCAAGTAGCATACCCCAGCTTGTGGGTGGTTGGGTATGTTACAATGTTCCACCACCAAGAAGATTTAGATTCCATAATCAACAAACATTAGAAAGAAAAAGGCCTCAAGAAGAAGAAGGATTTAGAAGAGTAACTCATTTTAGAAGATCTTCAACTCCCAGGTATTAAACTATCTTCCTTGGATTATGTTATTCATGTAATAATTTTGGACATAAGGCTATAAATTGCAGAGAAAATAACAAGAACAAAAACAACCATGAAAGTTATGCATGAAATAACTATCCAAGAAGGCCTAGTGAAACACAGAGCAAAAGCTACAACAAGTTTGAATCTATGAGTACTTAAGTGGAATGCTACAAGTGTAACAACTTTGGACACAATGCCGAAGATTGTAGAATGACAGTTCCTCCAAATAATCACAACAAAACAACAACAATTACAAATTGGAACCTCAAATAATATTGATAAGGAAGCAAAATAAGTACAACAATGAATAATGCACACTCGCTCTGTAAGCACAACAAAATAAATGTGTTGTATGTTGACAACGGTTGTTCAAAGCACATGATAGGTGATCAGGACAAGTTTCTAACATTGAAAAAAAAAAAGATGGGTAAATCTCTTTAGGAAACGATAACTCAACCAAAATCATTGGAAGAGGCATAATCAAGATTGGAAGTAAGGATGCCAAGGAAGAAAATGTTCTACTAGTGGAATATATGAAACAAAATATTCTGAGTGTAAGCCAAATGTGTGGCCAAGGTCATAAACCGGTGTTTGATTCACAGAAATGCAAGATAAGGAAAGAAGATTCAGGTAGAGTGGTGGCTACAATTGTGAGAACTCCAAGAAACATATATGTACTAAATGAAATTGGAAAGGAAAAGTGTTCTTTAGGAAAGGAAGATTAAGCTTGGATATGGCACAAAAGAATGGGTCACATAAATTTTGATAATCTTGTCAAGGTCAGAAAAAGGGAAGCAGTAAGAGAAATGCCCTAGATCATGAAGCCAACAAATACATTGTGCAAGCATTTTCAACAAGGAAAACAAACCAAGACCAAGTTTAAATCAAAGGAATACTCCACAAAAAAAATGTTGGAAATTGTGCATACGGATCTAGTTGAACCAACTAGAACAAAGCAGTTGAAAGGTGGGAATTACTTTATGCTATTGATTGATTACTATATAAGAATGACTGTAGCTTATTTTCTCTGGAAGAAGTCAAAAGCATTCGAGAACTTCAAGATGTACAAGGATATGGTTGAAAATCAAATTCTTGCAATCGGACAATGGAGGAGAGTTTACTTCAAAGGAATTTATGGATTTATGCAGTGTGCATGGGATAAAGAGTCAATTCTCCATTGCTAGAACACCAGAACAAAATGGAGTCATCGAAAGGAAGAACATCACATTACAGAAAATGGCTCGAACTATGTTAATGGATTCCAAGTTGACAGACGTATTTTGGGTATAGGTAGTGCATACAACAATTCGCATTCAAAATAGAGGAATGCTTAGAAAAAACTATGATAAAACTCCCTACAAGCTATGGAGAGAAAGACCAACGAATGTGAAGCATTTAAGAGTTTTTGGAAGAAAATGCTACATTAAAAGAGAAGATGACAAAATAGGAAAGCTTGAATCTCATGTTGACAAAGGCATACTTGTTGGGTACTCAATCAGAAGGAAAGCATAAAAATGCTTCAATCTAAGGCTCAACAAAATTGTGGAAGGCATCAATGTGACATTTTATGATACATGTGGATGTAGGATAAAAGAAGAAGGAAAATATTCAATGGAATAGGTTCATGATGAAGTAAGGTAAGAAGTAGTAGCAGAAGAGGAAGATGAAGAAGAGAAGCAATAAGAAGAGTAAAAACAAAAGGATCTTCAAGTACCTCCAAAGACACCTAGCAGACGAATACAAAAGAATCAACCATCAGGTGATATTATCGGTAATAAATATGCAGGATTTGAAACTAGAAGAAGAATTTGTTCACCAGAACAACTACACTTAGCACTACTATCCACAATTGAGCCAAGCAGTTTTGAAGAAGCCAACAAGGATGAATTCTGGATCAAATCCATGGATGAAGAGTTATATCAAATAGAGAAGAATGACACTTGGGAATTGGTTCCAAGGCTAAGGAACAAGAATGTGATCAATACAAAGTGGGTCTTTAGAAACAAATTGAACCAAGATGGACATGTTACCAGGAAACATTTTCCCTAGTTTCCAAAATGGAAGCAATCAGATTGATCCTCACTTATGAATGCTCCAAGAATATTAAAGTGTATCATATGGACGTGAAATCAGCCTTCCTAAACGGGGATTTAGAGGAAGAAGTTTACATTGAGCAACCATAAGGATTTCAGTTGTTAGAGAATGAAAATTATGTTTGCAAGTTGAAGAAGGCCTTGTGTGGTCTCAAATAGCCCCCCCTAGCATGGTATTCCATATTGGACAGATACTTAGAACAACAAGGGTTCAAGAAAGGGAATGCATACAACAACCTCTACATCAAGGTAAATCAAGATAATATTTTGTTAATTGAAGTTTATGTTGATGATATTATCTTTGGAAGTGACGATGAAAAGATGAGCTATAAATTTGCAAAGGATATGCATAATAAGTTCGAAATGTCATTGCTTGGATAATTATTTTTCTTCTTGGGTCTTCAAATATGTCAAAGAAACCAAGGAATTTTTATCTCTCAGACCAAGTATATTAGAGAAATGATAAAGAGATTCAAAATGGAAGATTGCAAACCAGTCAGTACTCTTATGCAAACCAGTTGCAAGTTAAGTAAAGATGATGATTCAAAGGCTACATATCAGAGAAAATACAAGTCAATGATTAAAAAATTAGTTTGTGTGATTGCTTCCAGACCATATGTGATGCAGGCAGTTGGACAGGTGGCACGATTTCAAGCAACACCAAATGAATCACATGTTTTGGTAGGGAAGATGATATTCAAATAATATCTCAAAGGTACATAATAGTTTGGATTATGGAATCAAAAAATGAAGGATCTATCATTTGTTGCCTACATAGGTGCAGATTGGGCAGGTTGTTTTAATGTTCCCAAGTTGTTCCTTGCTTGGAAACTTACGTTTTTACTGATTTTTTTGCTTGTCTTTTGTTTGTTTTGCAAGTCAACCTTCCAAATTTGCGATAGAAGGGTTATGTGAAGTTTTATAGTGTGAAAATGATATAAGTATGACAAAAATCACATCAAATAGCAAGATACAAGAGATATAACACAATAGAATAGAAACAAATTCAGATCTGACCTTCATTTAGATAATAGAATGATCCTGATACAATAGATCTGTAGATCTGGATAGTGATATGAAGAATAATCAAGTTGGAATGATTTATGCTCCAATAAGCTCAAATATGGAAAATAATATCCTCGAAAGGAACTACAAACTCATGAGGAAAAGGATAAGATCAATTTATTTCCCATCAATGACTGGATCTACTCTCCCTGGTTGAGTTGCACACTTCCCTGTTGGTTGTAGCTCACCAATATTTCGTCCCTCCTCTTCTAGGCCTCCAAATCCTTCCAAAATAAATAGAACTATAGATCGATGAAAGAAAAAACCATTGGTTGAGTCTCATGTTGATTGGAGGTGTTATGGTACCTCAAATGAGTGGATCTCACTTATGTAGTGCGCCCTCCTTCACTATAACTCGTACCAAGCTCCCAAAAAATAATATGGCAAATAAACTCTCTCCAAAATGGGCTAGGAAAGGCACCCTAGTACCAACAACCAAATCCCAATAGGTTTGAGCCTCCAAAACCTCCTCCTCTCTCTAGATTGAATAGATATTCCTCAATAAGTGCACCCTCCTGCTAGAAAACCCCATAAATTGTGAATTCTCTCTCTTATTCAATGGATGAGTAACTTGTAGTTGTTGTAGAATGGCAAGGGAGGGATATTGCACCTTCATGACCAAGCTTGGACCAGGAGAGGTGGAATCTTTCACCACCGAGCTGATCTCTAGGGTTTGTTATCCTAAAACCCTCAAAATGTCCTTAGCTCAAGAGCTCAAGATGAAAAAGTGAAAATGACATGAATGAGGAGTGAGGCACCCTCCTTTTTCCTTTATACCCTTGGTATAATTCTCACTTGAGTTAATTGACCACCTTCTAAGGTTATCTCTTTACTTTTCTTCATGTGTCATTTTTCCACTTAATTTACTTTTTTCCCCAAAGTCACTTTGAAATTATAAAATTATGGTTAGGTGAACACTTTAGAGCCTCTTAGTCCCCATTTCTCATGAGACTATAGTCTAGTGGGGACATATATACTACTAAGTCTTTGTAATCCTCTTATCAAGAGGTGGGGGACATTACAATCTCCCCTACTGGGAATTACTTACCCACAAGAAATTATGACCCTGCTTTTTGAAGAACATGTTCATTCTCCCAAGTAGCATCCTCTATAGAAAAATCCTTCCATTTGATTAAGTACTCCTTGATTTTCCTCTTCCTTAGCCTCTTCTCCCTCACTTCCAACACTTCTTCATGTATCAATATCAACTTCCCTTCCTCATCCAAGGGAGGTAGTTCCTCAATAGGAGTGATGTGTTTCCCTATGGCCCTTTTCAAAAATGATACATGCAAAAAATTGTGTATTTTGATTCCTAGGGGTACATCAAGCTCATATGCCATGACCCATACCTTTCTTCTCATCCCGTATGACCCAAAGAAGAAAGGTTGAATCTTTTTTGCACCATTCCTCTTTATAGATGCATGTCTATAAGGTTGGAGTCTTAAGTACACAAGATCACCAACCTCAAATGTGTGTTCCACCCTATGCTTGTCTGCCTGTATCTTTTGTTGATTTTTCATCCTATGCAAGTGATATTTTATCTCTCTGAGTATATCTTAGATCTTTTGGATCCAATCCTATACCATAGGTGCTCTACTATCCCCGAATACAATCTTCACAAAGGTGAGAGGATCATAACTGTATAAGGCCTTGAAAGGAGAGATACCAATAGACATGTGGTAGGTGGTGTTGTAGAAATAATCACCCAAGTGTAACCACTTAACCCATGCCTTTTGTTTCCATGATACATAATTCTGGAGGTACCCTTCCACCCATTTGTTGACTATCTCTGTCTGGACATCATTTTGTGGATGATATCTAGTGCTGGGAGTCAAGGCCATATCTACCAACCTAAATAGCTTCTACCAAAAGGTTCTCATGAACCTGTTGTTCCTATCACTCACAATGGTTTTTGGAAAACCATGCAACCTGAATATCTCTTTGAAGAACAATTCTTTGAACTGTGAAGCATTGTAATCCGTGGCAATGGAAAATAAATGGGAAAACTTTGTTAACCTGTCCACAACCACAAAGATGCAATCCTTGCCCTGAACCTTGGGGAACCCTGTGATGAATTCCATAGATATACTCTCCCATTTATCCTCTGGAATAGGGAGTGGTTGCATTAAACCTATTGGATGAGTCTTCTCCTCCTTGTTCTCCTGATAAGTGGAACATTCCCTGATATGGAGCATTGTATATTCTTTCATTCGCCTCCATGCAAATCTTTCCCTTATCGGCTTGTATGTTTTGACAAATCCTTGATGCCCAACCAATGGTGAATCATGGCATGCCCGCAACACTCTCTTTTTTAATTCTGACTCAGAAACCAAATTTTTTTATCCCTTGTAGTATAAGATGTCATCCATGATCCTGAATTTATCATCATGTACCTTCCCATCCATCAACTCACAAGCAAAATTGCTTTTTAGAATACTCCACCAAAATATGTGCCTTCCAATCAACTGAAATATATGTCATGGAATATATTGAAGGTCTCCTAGATAAAGCATCAACCACCACATTGTTCTTTCCTTTGACAAATTCAATGTCAAATTCATAAACTTGGATCTTGCTAACCCATTTTTATTTTCTTTCATTAAGGTCCTTTTGATCTAGGAATTACTTGAGGCTATTGTGATCTATCCTGACAAGGAATATCGCTCCAACCAAATATTGTCTGAATTTATCCAAAGCATAAAAATGGATAACGTTTCTTTGTCACAAATAGTGTATAGGCGCTCAAGCCCCCATAGTTTTTGGCTCTCATAGAAAATGGGGTGCCTATTCTGCATAAGAACTACTCCAATGCCCTCACCTGAGGCATCACACTCCAATATGAAAGGTTGTGAGAAATTTGGTAAAGAGAGAATCAGAAAAGTGCTCATTACCTTCTTCATTTTATCAAATGTCACATGTACCTCTTGGATCCACCTAAATGCGCCTTTTCTGGTAAAATATGTCAAGGGTGCACAAAGATGGGATAATCCCTTGAAAAACCTCCTGTAGTAACTGCAAATGGCAAGGAATCCTTTCAACTCAATAAGTGTTTTGGGTGTTGGCCAGTCAAGTATAGATTTTATTTTTTCTTGGTTCACCTGTACTCCTTTCTCTCTAATGATATGTTCCAAGTAAAGGACCACAATGATCCCAAATTCACACTTTGACTCTTTATCATACAACAATTATTCCTCCATAATGCTCAAGATTTGGTCTACATGCTTGGGATGATCTTCCCAAGTTTTGCTATAAATCATCAAGTCATCAAAGAAGACTAAGAGAAACTTCCTCAATTGTTTGTTGAAGACATGATTCACGCATGATTGAAAAGTGGTTGGCGCATTAGTTAACCCAAATGGCATGAAAAAAATTCATAACGACCATAATGACATCTAAAAGTTGTTTTTGGCACATCTTGCTCCCTCATTTTGATTTGATGATAACTAGAGCGCAAGTCTATTTTGGTGAAGTAGATAGCACCATGTATTTCATCCAATAGCTCATTTATCCGAGGGATGGGGTACCTATTCTTAATGGTCTTCTTGTTCAAGGCCATGTATTCAATGCACATGTGCATAGTCCCATCTTTCTTCTTTACCAAGACCACCTAAGATGCAAAAGGACTAGAGCTTGGCCTAATGTGACCCATGTCCAAACGTTCTTTAATATCTTTTTCAATTTCATCCTTATACTTTTTTGGGTGTTTATAAGGAGTAGTGATAATTGGTTTTGTTCCTTCTTTCAACTCTATAATATGCTCAAACCCCCTATCTGGTGGTGCTTCTGGAGGAATAGGTTCAAAAACCTTGTTGTGATTATCAATGATTTTATGAATGTCATGAGAGTAATGAGGATGCCCCTCCTTATCCACTTGAACTAATATTCTACATTATGTTGCATATACAATGTCTTATCTCCTAAATATGGCCTCCTTGAGCTTTGTTGTAACCACTCTAGGTGTATTACCTGTCATCCCTCCTAGTATCACCTTTTTCCCATTATCTTCTATGAATGACATCTCCATAGTTTTATAGTTGGTAGTGATAGGTCCCAAGTTACTAAGCCACTGAACCCCCAAGATAATATTGGTATCTGGTATATCCATCACATAGAAGTCTTGTGCTAAGTCATGTCTCCCCAAGGTAAGTTTCATCCCTGGAATATACCTGTCACATGGCATAGCGTGACCCCCTGCTACCTCCACATGAAAAAACTCAAACTCTACTGTAGGTACATGCTTTCTTTTCAAAAAGGCCAAATCAATGAAGTTATGTGAAGCTCCTCCATCTATGAGCACCGAAACCTTTTGTCCTTGAAGCACTCCTCTCATCCTGAAGGTATTGAACTTAGGGACCCCAATGATGGAAGATATTGTGACCTTCTTGTCTCTTGTAAGGTTGAAACATGTGTCTTCACCTTCTTCATCCATTGTAGGGTCTATTCTAGGTGGATTTTCTTCCATGTTCTAAATGTGGTCTAAATATTCTTCATCCTCATCATTAGAAATAACCTTAATGTAATGTACCTTGCCTTTACCCATGTATTTGTGCACAGGCTCCCAAGGGTCCTTACATGTGAAACAAGGTTGATTCCTCCTCAATTATCTTCTAGTTTCCTCGTCCATCCTTACTTTTCCTTTATTCACTCCATTTTGATCTCTTATCCCTTGGTTTATAGGTGGTCTAGGAGTAAATTTGGTTTTTGCTGCAAAACCCATCAAATCTCTAGTCCTCCATACGACTTCCTGTAGGTTGGAAGGATAAAAATCCTTAAACCAACCATATAGTGGTTCCAACAAACCCTCACTAAAGAGCATCAATAATCTATCCCGATACACATCTGGCACCATTACGGCCACCCTCTGAAAATACTCTATATAGACCTTCGATGATCCAGTTTACCTGAGTTGTGTGAGTTCCCTGAAATGTAGCTCCAGATCTCCTTGATCAAACCTGTCAATAATTCTTTGAGTGAACTCTATGTAGGATGAAATCTGATTATGACCCAAGGTAGTCATACCGTGATACCACCAGTCATGAGATTTATGGCATCCAATTCCCTCATGGGGTTAAGTTGCAAATAGTCATCTAACTTTTTCACCCAAGCCTACACAATGATACTAGAAGATCCATCAAAGTAGGGAATCTCCATCTTTCCTGCCCTGCGCTCTAGCTCATTATTATTCCTATGATATTTCCTCAACCTACCCCTGAACTTGATACCACAATACTGGTCCAAAGTAACCTATCTCCTGAAACCTGCACTCAATGTTGCATACTCCCTAGCATACTCATCAAAGTTCTATTCTATCTCAATGAAGTGATTATCATGTGGCTGGCCATCCAAGAATGTGGGTATATAGGGTCTAGGAGTGATTATGTTGTTGTTTGGTCTTTTAGAGAAGCCTCCCCCAAATAAACTTTGTCCCTCTGTATTGTAGTTAGGGTCTTTCTCATGGTGATGTCTATTTCCCCCTTGAGAGCCACTAGCTTCCCCACTCACATTATTATTTGGGCCATCCCCAACATGGTTCATCTTCATAAGCAGGTACACAATATTCTCCTAGGTAGCATTCAACCTCTCCAAGGTCTCCCTCATCTCAACCCATCCCTTGTGCATTGTCTCCTGGGTCTCCTGTAGGTGGTTTTGAAGGGTGTGTTGATTAATTAGGTTGGTTGTCCTTGATGTCAACCATTGAAGAAAGTATGGTAGTGAATTATGGTAGCACAAAGGTTTGGGTAATGGACCCAAGTTTGTTTGATGGATAATGGTATGAGTTTTGATATATTTGTAGGTAAGACTATTCTAGATGGATAACACATGTCATACCATTTCCGGTGGTATGTGGAACATCAAATAACTCCTCACGGTTAGAGAGTTATGGCCATGTGAAGTTGGAGAACCCTCATGAGTCATCTAGAAGCCCCAAAAGGTCAAAGTAGTCAAAGTGTTTGCAAAGAAGAAATTATTTAAATAATAAAGTGAAGTGATGAGTGTACAATAAGTCAAAGAGGATGAAAATAAATTATTTAAATAATAAAGTTAATGGAGAACTTACTAATTATGGAAAGTGGGTAAGTTAAGTGGACACATGGTTATAAGTGGGTTAACCCTAAAATAATGTAAGTGGGTTAAGATGGTTAAAAGGTAACCCCTTGAGGATGATACATGAAAGTATAAATAAGAGGCAAGGCTCTCTCATTTAATCACACTTGAACATATTGAATATCTATTGTTGTGTAAGGCTCATTGCAAGTACTCATTGATACATATACTTGTGAGGGTTATTATACTTGTTCATGATTACACACACTTATATGGCACATGACTAGAGAGAGATATAGATGTTTTGGGTAAATTTTATGTATGAGGATGCATGCACATGGTACAATTATAGTCTAGATGCAATGACATGTTGTAGATCTATGTGAAATAAGTTCCAAAGGATCATAAGTTTTTAGAAGAAAGAAAACCCTAGTTTTCAGAAGGAATACGTAGGCTGCATAAAAGACAGGACACATACATATGCAGGCTGTTGTATAGATAGGGTGCGTACATATGCATGTTTCAGAACTACAAGTCGCATATCCCTAGTTTCAGAAGGCATACACAGGCTACATAAAAGACATGACACGTACATACGCATGTTGTTGTACAAATAGGGCGCGTACATACACAAGTTGTAGAACTACATGTCGTGTATTTGTTGTATTTTGTTTGATACATGTTCAATTCATGTGTAGGTTGATTGTGGGGCAGTAATACAAGTTGGCTGCATGTCATCGATACAGGTTGGTATAGTTGTACAGTGGTATATCTCACAGTGATAGTGTGATAGTGGTTCCATCATTCTACTTATATTTTAGGGTGGTTGGACAAGGCAAGGACAGGTGGTTGTAGCCACCTTCCGGTTGTAGCTGGAAAACATAGTGGGTTGTAGCCTCCTTTTGTTTGTAGCCGAAGAATTGGGGATTTGGAGCTTCCCTCAGGTTGTAGCCTGAGAAAATAGGGGGTTGGAGCCTCCTTCCAGTTGCAGTTGGAAAACAAAGGAAGTTGGTGCTTTCAATGAATGTAATTCTTAAGGACATATAAGAAAAAGAATTATGTGGTTTTCTCCCACTTTGGGTTTCCATGTAAAAACACGGGTGTACTGTGTATGTGTATGATTGCTCATTTGTTCATTATTTATTTACTCTGAAATTGTTGGATGATAATGCTACATTGATATAACACTTGCATTTTGTGGTTAAAAAGGATTAGATTGCTCTATTACTTATTCACCCCCCCCTCTTAGTAATCCAACAATTAGTATTAGAGATAGGTTCCTTCATAAATCAGTTTAATCACTGAAAGGAAGATCATGGAGAGAAACAACATTTATAAAAATGGAATACCACAGTTCATGGACAAAAGTATGCATTTTGGAGCAGAAGGATGAAAACATATATACAGGAACAAGGATTTGAAATTTGGCAATCAGTTGTAGATGGATACAAAGAACCAACAGTTTTGTCAACAAAAGAAAGAGCAATAAAACTCAATAAAAATAATTCCAAAGCCACAAATGCACTTCCAAATGGTCTTTGTGAATCGGTATACACCAAAGTTATACATTGTAAATCCATTAAAGAGATTTGGGACAACCTTCAAAATATTTATGAAGGAGATTCAAAAGTCAAAGCAATAAAGATTCAAACTTATAGAGGCCAATTCAAACAACTAAAGATGAAAGAAGATGCAAACATTTCATCTTACTTACGAGTTGATGAAACAGTAAATGCAATCATAGGATTTGGAGAATAAATTAAAGAATCTATAATTGTTCAAAAGGTACTAAGATCTCTTCCTATGAGATTTGATCCTAAGATATCAACACTAGAAGAAAGAGCAGATCTAAACTCAATAAGCATGGGAGAACTACATGGAATATTCACAACATATGAAATGAGAACTGAATAGGAAAATCCAAATATAAAATAAGAAACTTTCAAAGCATCCAAAAGGTCAAAGTAAAAGGGAAAGCAAAAGGAAAACAAACATAGTAACAACAGTGACATCTCGGAAGATGATGAAGAAGTGGCCAACTTTATCAGAATATTGAAGAAGGGAACCAATGACAGATATAAAGGTAAGCTTCCATTGATTTGTTTTAATTGTGATGGTATTGGTCATTTTTCTAACAAATGTCCTCATAAGAAACTTAAGAGGAATGATGAAGATTAATCGATACAATTAGACAGAAAATGGATCAAGCTCCAAAACAACAGAACAAGAAACATATCCAAAAAGCTACGCAAAAATAATCAAAGGGGATAGGAAGACCTACAAGGAATATTACATGGACACTCCTCCACCGAGAAGATTCAGATTTCAGAATCAATGACCGAAAAAAATAGATAGGCCTCAGGAAGAAGAAGGATTCATAAGAGTAACTCCTTTTAGAATATCTTCAACTCCCAAGTATCAAATTATATTTTTTGGTTTATGTTATGCATGCAATAATTTTGGACATAAATCTATGAATTGCAGAGCTAACATCAAGAACATAAACAACTTTGAAAGTCATGCACAAAATGGTTATCCAAGAAGGCCTAGTGAAACACAGAGAAGAAGTTACAATAGGTTTGAATCATTGAGCACTGAAGTGGAATGCTACAAGTGTAAAAACTTTGGACACATGGCCAAAGATTGCAGAATGAAAGTCCCTCCTAGAGAACCACAATAGAAAAAAAATAGTCACAGAAAGGAACCTCAGAAGAGAACACGGATAAGAAAACATAATCAGTATAGCAATGAAGAATGCACACTCACTCTATAAGATAAGCAGAAGAAACATGGTTGGTATGTTGACAACGGTTGTTCAAAACACATGACAGGTGATAAAGACAAGTTTATTACATTAAGAAAGGAAAGAGATGGATCAGTCTCCTTCAGAAATGATGATTTAGCTAAGATCATTGGAAAAGGCACAGTCAGAATTGGAAACAAGAATACCAAGGTAGAAAATGTTCTACTAGTAGAAGATATGAAACATNNTGTGTGACCAAGGTCATAAAATTACTTTCGATTCACAAAAGTGCTAGATAAGAAAAGAAGGTTCAGGAAAATTGATTGCAACAACTACAAGAACTTCAAGCAACATATATGTATTAAGTGAATTTGGAAATGAAAAGTGTTGTCTAGGAAAGGAACATGAAGGTTGGCTATGGAATAGAAGAATGGGTCACATACACTTTGATAACCTTGTTAAAGTCAGAAAAAAGGAAGTAGTTAGAGAAATGTCTCAGATCACGAAACCAACAAACACTTTATGCTACCAGAATCACATGTATTAGCAGTGAAGAGGATTTTCAGATATCTCAAAGGAACAAAAGAGTTTGTATTATGGTATCCAAAAGGAAAGGATCTATCACTTATCGCCTACACAGATGCAGATTGGGTAGGTTGCATTGATGACCGACGAAGCACTGGTGGAGAAGTGTTCTACTTGGGTGAGTGTTTAGTATCATGGCTAAGCAAGAAAAATTCATCAATATCCTTATCTATAGCTGAGGCAGAGTATATTGCAAAAACAACATGTTGTACACAGGTTCTATGGATGAAACAAACTCTGATAGATATACAGGTTGAGTATGATGATCCCATTCCAATCTATTGTGATAATACAAGTGCCATCAATATCTCAAAGAACTCATTGATGCACTCGAAGACGAAGCACATTCAAATCAAGTATCACTTTCTATGGGAACAGGTTCCAGAGAAGAACATCAAAGTTGAATATGTTGGCACAAAAGAACAAGTGGCAAACATCTTTACAAAATCGCTTCCAAGAGAAGCCTTTGAGTATCTTCGCCAGAGACTCAGAGTAATTTCTACTCCATAATGAATGCTTTTGAATTCTTATCTTATATGTCTTAGATTTACACGAGGAAGCACCGTAAAGAGGACAGTTCAGTTTGGGAGATTAGTTTCAGGAATATTTTAGACAAGGGGAGTATCCCCAATGACAGTTCAGTTAGGGGGAGAAACCTCGAATGATACCTTTTCCATTGATGAAAAAGGGGGAGAGATTTATCAAATGCAGAGCATAGAGGCATGGTTCTAGGGGGAGTGATGGTCACAATGAGAGCATGAGTGATATGACTTCAGTATTGCATGACATGACTTTAGTATTGCATCAGATTGTTGCCATCAATGCCAAAGGGGGAGATTGTTGATTAATTGGGTTGGTTGTCATTGATGTCAACCCTTGAACAAATTCTAGTAGAGAATTCCAGTAGCACAAAGGTTTGGGTAATGGAACCAAGTTTGTTTGATGGATAATAGTATGAGTTTTGATATATTTGCAGGTAAGAATATTCTAGATGGATATTACATGTCATGTCATTTTTGGTGGTATGTGGAACATCACATAACTCCTCACGGTTAGAGAGTTATGGCCATGTGAAGTTGGAGAACCCTCATGAGTCATCTAGAAGCCCCAAAAGGTCAAAGTAGCCTAAGTGTTTGCAAAGAAGAAATTATTTAAATAATAAAGTGAAGTGATAAGTGTACTATAAGTCAAAGAGGATGAAAAATAAATTATTTAAATAATAAAGTTAATGGAGAACTTACTAATTATGGAAAGTGGTTAAGTTAAGTGGACAAGTGGTTGTAAGTGGTTTAACCCTAAAATAAGGTAAGTGGGTTAAGATGGTTAAAAGGTAACCCCTTGAGGATGCTACATGAAGGCATAAATAAGAGGAAAGGCTCTCTCATTTAATCACACTTGAACATATTGAATATCTATTGTTGTGTAAGGCTCATTGCAAGTACTCATTGATACATCTGAAGTTGCAAAAGTCTGAGGTAGCATGAAGGGTTGATGGTGAAAGTTTTAAAATTACAACGAATACTAAAAAACCCTAATTTCTGAGGTGTACGTGTGCTAACAGTGTATTAGGGTGCGTACATACGTGGGTTGGTAGTGTATTAGGACACGTACATGAGGGTAAATCCATAGAAACTTGAGAAGATGAAGATGTTGAGGTTCTATATTCTGAGATCAAGCTCCTAGGAAGGTCTACACTGATCAGATACATCAGATCTATCCACTGGTTCAAAAGGTCTATCTTATTTCCATGTGTAGTTGGATTTTGATGTATGCATGAGAAATGGTTATGGAGATTTGAGGATTCTCCCTAGAGAGGATGTTGCATGGGATCTTCTGTATAAGTCAGATATACAGAAATACAGTGTTGGTATAATCAATATTTATCATTTATACTTCTTGCTAGAGTTAAGACACATCTTGTATTTCTTGGAATATGGCTAAGGGTTTTTGTGGCACATGGTTGAGATGTTGTATTTGTGAAGTGGTTGATGTATTGAGAGGTTGAATATCAGAAAGGATTTGATGTCTAGATCATGTGAGGGTTATTATACTTGTTCATGATTACACACACTTATATGGCACATGACTAGAGAGAGATATATATGCTTTGGGTAAAGGTTATGTATGAGGATGCATGCACATGGTACAATTATAGTTTGGATGCAGTGATAGGTTGCAAATCTATGTGAAAGAAGTTGCATAGGATCATAAGTTTTCAGAAGAAAGAAAACCCTAGTTTTCAGAAGGTATATGCAGGGTGCATAACAGACAGGACGTGTACATATGCATGTTGTTGTATAGATAGGGCATGTACATATGCATGTTGCAGAAATACAGGTCACATATCCCTAGTTTCAGAAGGCATACACAGGTTGCATAAAAGATAGGACGCGTACATACGCAGGTTGTTGTACAGATAGGGTGCATACATACATAAGTTGTATAACTACAGGTTGTGTATTTGTTGTATTTTGTTTGATACTTGTTCAATTCATGTATAGGTTGATTGTGGGGAAGTAGTACAAGTTGGTTGAAGGTTAGTGGTACAGGTTGGTACAGTTGTATAGTGGTATATCTCACAGCGATAGTGTGACAATGGTTCCATCATTCTACTTATATTTCAAGGCAATTAGACGGGGCAAGGATAGGTGGTTGTAGCCGAAAAACATAGGGGGTTGTAGCCTCCTTCTAGTTGTAGCCAGAGAATTGGGGAGTTGGAGCTTCCCTCAGGTTGTAGCCTCATAAACTAGGGGGTTGGAGCCTCCTTCCAGTTGCAACTGGAAAACAAAGGAAGTTGGTGCTTCCAATGAATGTAATTCTTAAAGACATATAAGAAAAATAATTTTGTGGTTTTATCTTGCTTTGGGTTTCCACGTAAAAACACCGGTGTACTTTGTATGTGTATGATTTCTCATTTTTTCATCATTTATTTACTCTACAACTATTGGATGATAATTCTACATTGATATAACACTTACATTTTGTGGTTAAAAAGGATTATATTTCTCTATTACTGATTCACCCCCCCTCTCAGTAATCCAACAGGGTGAACTGTGTGTTGTCTATGGAGCTCTTCAACTCCTTTGCTATACCTGCTAAAACTTGTGTCTCATTGTAATCACATGATCCTTCCATTTCTTCCTCTCATTCCCCTGTTTGTCTCCTACGCCTTCCCATATAGATACCACTAAAATTTTTCATGTGCTAATCCCCACAAGCTGGGAGGATTTAACACTATGATACCATTGTAATATTCCCAAGTTGTTCCTTGCTTGGAAACTTAGGTTTTTACTGAGTTTTTTGCTTGTCTTTTGTTTGTTTTGCAGGTCAAACTTCCAGATTTGCGCTAGAAGGGTTATGTGAAGTTTTATAGTGTGAAAGTGATATAACTATGACAAAATCACATCAAATAGAAATATACAAGAGATATAACACAATGGAATAGCAACAACTTCATATCTAACCTTTAATTAGATAATAGGATGATCATGATACAATAGATCTGCAAATCTTGATAGATATTTGAAGAATAATTAAGCTAGAATGATGGATACTCCAATAAGCTCAAAGATGGAAGATAATAGCCTCCAAAGGCACTACAAACTCATGAGGAAAAGAACAAGATCAATTTATTTCCCTTCAGTGACTGGATCTACTCTCACTGGCTGAGTTGGGCACTTCCATGTTGGTTGTAGCTCACCAATATTTTGGCCCTCCTCTTCTAGGCCTCCAAACCCTTACAAAATAAATAGAACAATATATCAAGGAAATACAAACCCCTTGGTTGAGTATTGTGTTGATTGGAGGTGTCATGGGACCTAAAATGAGTGGATCTCACTTATGTAGTGCACCCTCCTTCACTAGAACTTGTGCCAAGATCCCAACAAATAACATGCCAAATAAACTCTCTCCAAAATGGGATAGGAAAGGTGCCCTAGACCCAACAACCAAATCCCAATAGGGTTTGGACTCCAAAACCTCCTCCTCTCTCCAGATTGAATAGATCTTCTTCAACAAGTGCACCCTCTTGCTGGAAAACCCCATAAACTGTGCATTATCTCTCTTCTCCAATGGATGAGTAACCCGTAGTTGTTCTAGAATGATGAGGGAGTGATATTGCACCTCCATGACCAAGCTTGGACCAAGAGAGGTGGAATATTTCACCACTGAGCTGATCTCTAGGGTTTGTTCTCCCAAAACCCTCAAAACTTACTTAGCTCAAGAGCTCAAGATGCAAAAGTGAAAATGACATGAATGAGGAGTGAGGTGCCCTCCTTTTTCCTTTATACCCCTGGTCTAATTCTCACTTGAGTTAATTGACCACCTTCTAAGGTTATCTCTTTACTTTTATTCATGTGGCCTTTTCCCACTTAATTTACCTTTTCCCCCAAAGTCACTTTGAAATTATATTATTATTCTTAGGTGAACACTTTGGAGCCTCTTAGTCCCCATTTATCATGAGACTATATTCTAGTGGGGACATCTAGACTACTAAGTCTCTATAATGCTCTTATCAAGAGGTGGGGGACATTATAGTTGCATTGATGATCGAAGAAGTGCAAGTGGAGAAACTTTCTACTTGGGTGAGTGTTTCATATCTTGGCTAAGCAAGAAAAAATCATCAGTATCATTGTCTATAGTCGAAGCAGAGTATATTACAACAACAACATGTTATACACAAGTCCTATGCATGAAACAAACATTGAAATATATATAGTTTGAGTATGATGAACCCATTCCAATATGTTGTGATAACGCAAGCACCATCAGTATCTCAAAAAATCTAGTGATGCACTCCAAGATGAAGCACATTCCGATCAAGTTTCATTTTGTAAGGGAATAGGTTGTAGAGAAGCACATTAGAGTTGAATATGTTAGGATGAAAGAGTATATTGCATATATCTTTACAAAACCGCTTCCACGTGAATCTTTTGAGTATCTTCGCTAGGAAATTAGAGTAGTTTCTGCCCCACAATGACTTTTGAATGATTTTCTTATATGTGATATATTTACACGATGAAGCACCATGAAGAGGACAAAGGATATTTCAGATAGGAGGAGAAACCCCAAGGAGAATTCAGACAGGGGGAGCAGCCCCAAAGGGAAGTTACCCTTTTCCATTGATGTCAAAGGGGGAGAGATTCATCAGATGCATGGAGAGAGAGCACAAAGACATGATTCTAGAGGGATAAATGGTCACAGGGGGAACATGAGCACCATGACTTTAGTGTTGCATCAGAGTATCACAATCAATGCCAAAGGGGGAGATTGTTGATTAATTGGGTTGGTTGTCATTGATGTCAACCCTTGAAGAAAGTTTCATAGAAAATTTTGGTAGCCCATGTTTGCTTGAGGAATAATGTAATGAAGACCCATGAATTTCTAGGAGAGACTATTCTAGATGGATAGTACATGTCATGCCATTTTCAGTGATATATGGTATGCCATGTAGTTCCTTGCGATTGAGGAGATATTTCTTAGTGAAGTTGGAGAACCCTCATGATTTATCTAGAATCCCCTAGAAGGTCAAAGAAGTCAATCTTGCTATAAGCTCCTAGAAGAAGTTTACTAGTCAAAATGATTGTAACTAGGAGTTAATCATGGGTAAAGTTGTTGCAATAAGAAAATAATTAAAAATAAATTAGTTGCAACAAGAATTTGTGAGTTTTTTATTTATGGTAAAGTGGTTGCAAGTGGGTAAAGTAGTTAAAAGTGGGTTATCCCTAAAAGAGGGAAGTTGGGTAAAATAGTTAGAAGATGACCCTTAAAGGAAGCTACTTGGAGAGTATAAATAAGAGAGCAAGGGTCTCCCATTAAAATCTAATGAGCACATTGAATATCTCTTTTGTGAAATATTATGGGCAAGTATTATTGACAAATCTGAAGTAGTGATTTTGAAGCAACGACATTCAACAAACAAAGAAGTTGCAGAAGTTGAAGGGTCAAGATTGTGGTTTTTGAACTAGGGTTTTATTGAAGACATTCGTGAGTTGAAAAACTAGAAGGACGCGGGTATCTGCAGGCCATAGTGGGAAAAATCATGGACATCCACGAGTTTGTTGAAGACAAGGCACATATCTATTTTCAAAGCTAAAGAAAAGGAAGATAAAATCCATCATCAATGACAAATTGCAGAGCTGAGAAGAAGCTATATGCTTGTTATAGTTGGTTTTGGTGATGGCTTAGGGTATGGTCATGGGAGATTGTGCATTTACCCTTGAGGGATTGTTAGCTATATGATATATGATGTGAGAGGCAGGTCTACAGAGATACATTGCTGGTGAACGTGAGATCGGAAGAG
>CBVK0100043623.1:189-32980 GCA_900067695.1 Picea abies | reverse complement strand
CTCTTCCGATCTCACTTACTCGGGATGTAGAAACATCCTTCAAAATATAAGGCAATAAGGACTTAAGAAACTACTCCTACAAAAACTCTGGAGGAATGCAAGCTTTGATCAACCTCTTCCGTCTATGCCACTCTTGGATATGGTCCAAGATATGTGTGGCCATTTGTTGGAGAAAGGCCAAAACAAGTTATATACTGACATCATAACGAATCGACAACAGGAATTGGTTGAGAAAGGCCAAAACCATCTGATTAAAGTTTCCATGCATTTCCCCCAGTAGATCAATGTACCATTTCATGGAAACACCCATTAGGGTGCATTGATATCACTTCAAATGAATGTAATCGTCATTAAGGTAATTGGATTAGCACCAAAGATGAAAAGTAGTAACATGATCACCCAGATCCTTTCTAATCCTTCTCTCAAATTTTGAAATTTCTGAAGGATTCTTAGTGGAAATGGAGGGCCATGGTTGATCGTGACACATTGGGTCATTCATTAATCTTGGAAAATATGGTAGATTAAGCATGTCTAGAAAAGGGAGTTGGGGTTGCAACGTATAAGCCCATGCTCCTGGGAAACATTGGTGTTGAGGGATTGCAGGCCATACATGGTTTTGATATATACCATGGCCCTGTCCGGTAGGGTAATATCCTTCTCAAAAATGATTCATAAGAGGTTGTATGGGCACCATACCTGCAGGGGTGACATAATGAGGGTTATAAACATTTCCCCCAACTAGAGGAGCTCCAGGCTGGGGGTTTCCCATAGCGTTAAACTAACTCCCTCTGGGTGGAATTGCAGAGGATAAAGTGGGATTTGTCATAATAAACGTGTTTGTCAGAATCGGCATGGAGGAGGAAGAGGGAAATGATGAAATATACAAAGTGTCTTGTCTGCCCGGTTGAGTACTCCATCTAGGAGCATTGAGAATAGGATTAGACCCAGAAGAAAAACGATGTTGGCCTCCAACCGTAGGATTCATTTGAGGATTTTCATGTAGAGGAGCATGTAGAGGAGTCATGCCCCTAGGTTCAAAACTAGGAATTTCATTAGTCGCTGGAATGGAGGATGAAATTTGCGACGTCATATTGTGCATACCAAAAGGAAAAGGTTTAGCAACTGAAGGTATGGACTGAGAATTGTATCCTCGCATACCAAAAAGAGACATGAAAGGGTTCATTTGTATGTGTTGAGTATAAACCATGATATGGGTAGGATTAAGGACGGGAACCTCCGACACTACAATCGTCGTGACTGAAGAAGTAACAAGAATCCCACTAACCACAGAAGGTATAACAGTTGAGGGAATCCCTCTGTCATTTGGACTTGACTCAATACTCATAAGTGGATAATCACAAGTCCGGGGGGTTGAGATATATGTACCACTTCTATTAATTGTAGGCCTTTTAGAAGGAAACTTCGGTAAAGACTCAAAATGTGGTGGTAACTTCAAAAAACGGTGAGACCTGTGAGGAGGTTGGTATTGCTCCATAATGACTCAAGACTCTATATGTTAAACCAAATCCTAGGGCCAACTAACAATCAAAGAGCACACGAAAATAAATAAAAGGGGACAAATGCACACAAACAAGATATAGTAGCTGAAAAGAGGCTTCCCTCACTAGAGTAGGTATGCCTCGCCCAAGAGGGGCCTGAGACTCCCTTCAAAATATTGAGTTATCAAAATCATTTATAAGGGCCCTTGTGGGATTAACAATGTAATTGGTCAGATCCCCCAAGATAGGTAATCCTTTCTAAAGGTTGTGTGTTGTTCAACCCTTATTTAACTCAAGGTACCTACAAAATAACCCCTGTAAGTAACCTATGTGGCTACCTATGTCAAGATACGAGTCACCACAATAAAACGAATGTGTAGGAGAACATTTATAAGTCTGGTCCACCA
Source organism: Picea abies (assembly GCA_900067695.1). Classification (NCBI taxonomy): domain Eukaryota; kingdom Viridiplantae; phylum Streptophyta; class Pinopsida; order Pinales; family Pinaceae; genus Picea; species Picea abies. The sequence goes on along the minus strand of CBVK0100043623.1, from coordinate 31,074 downwards.
TATGGGCAGGGTAACAGAGCCTTAAATCTTGAAAACACTGCCTCTCATGGAGGTAAAGGTACTAGCAAGATCCCCAAATACGAATAGAACCCCAAAAATATCTCTGACACTAAGAAGGTATTAGAGGGATATCTATGAAACCAACTTCACGCATGCTCGTGATTAACTCTAGTGTGAGTGAAGCCTCCTGACGTCAATAATTAGACAATGGGTTTCACCACTCCCTAGTCAGAAAAATATGTTTAGTTTAGTAGCCTTAGAGAATTTTACTCACAAAATCTCATTCCAAGGCCCTATGTTCTATGCTTGTTTGTGTACCCTGAGAAATAAAATTATTTCTAATCATTTTTAGTTAATCAATGTTACTTTTAATGGATTTTGTTTACTCAAGAGGTGTGATTGTGAAATTGATGATATTATGACTCAGCATATCAAAGAAATGAATACAAAAATATTACTAAGTCCTAATATTAAATTCTCAAGAGACGGTAAGCTTTTAAATGCAACTTTCAATGCAATTTCTATAATTACAATAAAAATTCAATCTTTTCACATGTGCCAAGATCAATACTAGGTAATCAAAAGAGAAAATGTCATAATGAAAAATGAGCAATTTGTTTTTGTATTTTCAATATAAATAAAATAAAATGAAAGGACCGAATATAAGCTTCACATACAGACCCCATTGCAAGAAAAAAATACAATCCAAGCAGGATACCAAGAAGGAAAACTCAGACCAGTGTGCAACGACAACCAATGAAAAAGATGATAAGAAAGAATATCATGTTGACAAGCGAAATTGACCGTCCATCAATTGGAAGAATGAGTCCGGTCCGGGGTTGTCTAATTAACCCAAGACGTTTGGTATGACTCACTCTGACAGGTTTAATGGCTCCGTTGGCCACTCTAAAGTCCTAAAAGAAACAAACAAATAAATAAAAGAAATGAAACAACTAACTAGTTACTAAATGCTAATATATATATATGTACATGTATGTATATAACTATTCTAAATAATATTTACACAATAGATCCGTTTCTCTAATTTTATGTACATATTATACAATTTGTGAGTTTTAATCTGAACTCACGAAAAATCTATGAAAATATGGTTCTTTTGATAGAAATAGAAAAAATAAGACAAAATAAACTATTACTTTTGTTTTTGTTTTGTTTTTTTATCTCTATGTATCTGTAAGATTACATATCAAACATACTATGGAAGAAGAATATGTAGACAGTGAAAACCAGACCACATACAAGAGTTTCGAAAATAAACAAACAAATAAAGAAAACGAACTAACCTATTAATGAGTTGGTCTGCATGCATCTGATGTCTGTATGATCATGAATCGTCCATCCAGTCTGTCCACGAGATAAATCTGCTGTGAAAATTTTATGTTGTTTGGAATAAATGCCAAATAGTATATCAACTATTGGATCTTAATGATAGAACGACGGGATGCAAATAGTAACTGTGGTATTTATGACTGCAGGCATTTATACATAAGATAAATCTAATGTAACACCTGTTTTTAATCATTCAACAAGATTAAGATAAAGCTTATCATTTTAATTGAAAGATCAATCACTATTTTCATATAACTGAAGCATAAAATTGTGGATTGTATGAATGAAATTATCTTGACGACATAATAATTAGTGAAGACAAAAGCTATCAATAATTATCAAATTACCAAGATAAACAAACCATAGACAACAACAATATTTACAAATAGCTAAAGCAGAAATGTAAACATATGTTCTGTCCAAATTCGTGTATAAGCTATCCACAATTAACCCCAGGCTAGGATGATTTGATTACAAAAAATAATGAGTTTTTAAAGCCTTCAGAAAGGTAACTGTCTCATCTTCTGAGATCAGATATTGATTACAAAAATAAAAAGGGGGATATAACCACCCAGATCATACTAAATCTTCTAAAGCTAAAAAAGTTTATTTTTGTTTATAAAGAAATGTAGCATAGATATGGCTAACAAGCCTAAAAAATTCTTCAGATCACCTAGTAACCATGAACTCCTAGATATCCTGAAAAGAAAAGAAAAAATAGAGAAACTTAGATATATGTTTAACCATTATTTTGAAAATTTCGAATTAGAATATTTGGCTACAGAATCTACTGATTTTGTAGCTAGTTTATTTTAGTAATGAAATCCAATTTATTCAATGAATAAAACAATCTAATTTATTTAATGAATAAACCTATTTTAAGATAAAAGAAATCTTACCTCTAAATGTAAAATCAACTCATATCAGATGATCTCAGAATTTATTATTGTTGTTGGAGTCTCAACGTTTTTTAATATCACATTCCCTGTAGTCTTCATACGTTTTCCTTTTCTTTGAATGACAAACTCGAGCCTATGATTTTCATATTTAAAGGCACTGACCTGGTCAGTAAGAGCTTTATGTGACTGTAAAATAGGTATATCAGTGTAGTATTTATCAATCCAGAATAAGAAAGCCTCACATTGCGACTGAGCGAAGGTCCCTTGGGAATAACCACGATTGTGAACCGGAGCATCTCCAATATGGACTGTAGATTTATTACCCAACTTAATACCAGGAAACCCTTCACTATGTTTCAGACAAGGCGGTAGATTTTCCACAAAGTTGTAAGGCTGATTGAGTTGTGGTTGGAACGAAAGAGGGTCTTCTTCAACGAGAAATCTATCAATTTCAAAATCCAAACTCTCATGGATATTGATCATCTTGATCGAGATCGCATGAGGGTTCGACTTGTTTCAGATCTTCCTCGAAACTAACCTTCCATCTCTCTTATTTTTAAAACTCAAATCAACATCACCTTTAGATGTCTTACCTCTACGTTTGTTTGAATTTTTTACAGAGTCATTAGGATGTGTAGCTTGCTCATGGGCCTGCTCAGCAACTTTCAGGTCAGGTAAAGGCTTATTGTGGGTGGTCATAACATAGGCCTGGGTAGGTGAGGGGGGCACTGTAGGATAGACCAAGGTTTCCTCAATCATAGGCTTGTCAATCACTTCAACATTGGGGTTAGCAAAACCATTTCTGGTTAAAAATGAATCCCAATCATCATTCTTCAACTTCAATTGATGTGCAAGCATAATTTTTATTAAACCGTGGTGAAAAAGACTCAAATCTAAACGTTTCTTTTTATACCTCTTAGACATTTTGTAAAGGCTCGTCCATAGACAATAAGTCATGTTTAAAGGAAACCCTATGAAAATCATGAGTAGACGCAGATTATAAAGAAACACAAGACCAAAATGGCCTTCACAAGTGACAAACTATTTCAGTACTGCAAGCAGATCGTGCCATCGGGCTTTCAATAAGGAGACTAGCATACCTTTGTCACAGCCATTGATCTTCTGAGATGTAAAGAAAAGACTCCAAGGAACCTCTTCTACCTTAGCATTCTTGAACCACCTCTGACTGCTCGCAGGGAGTCCCGTAGCTTGGCTTAAAAAGTCCTTTGTGACTTTGAGTTGAATGTCCCCCACCTTAGCTCTACATCCATCGAATGAGAGAGCGAATTCCTGAGCAGTCTGTAAGTTGACCCTGGAATTTTTCAAGGAAAACGATCCAACCATTACCCTCGAGATCCTCTCTGGCATCGTCGCATAGGAGCAAGGTCTAAATTCCGTTAGGTTCGACTCTAACAACTAGATCTATTTCAACATCACAAGCAATCACCCAAACAGTGTGTAAGGAGGGTTTGTAAGAACAGACAAGAGGTATACTCCAAGCCCGAAAGTCATCAACAGTCTATGGCATATGAACAGAAAATTCATAACGAAAAGATAGGCATTCTTTGAAATGAATGCGAGGGATGTTGCAAAGCCCAAGACCAAGCTTCAAAATGATGGGCTAACTATAACCGTATTGCCACATCTCATAAATTACAAGCCACGACTAGAGCATTAAAAAAAAAAAAAGTGCGCAACATAGTGGGTTCGATCATAAAGTTTGGGAGAGTGAAACTTGTAAATCAAAGCCTAGTGATGAGGAAACATATGAACAAGAACCACACAAAAACCATATCAATGCTCAAATCAAAAGGTCCTTTGTTGATATAATTAACCATCCATAAGCATGCTTGACATTCAAGCAAATTGAAACAAAGAGAATAGTCTTCATACCAAGGAATAAGGCTTCATTAATAAACTGTAGAGACATTTTTCCTTTCATAAATTTTTCAAATAGAATGGTAACACAGTCGCAAGTTTTAATGCTTCGTTTTCATGCTTTCAGTCATGAATGAATCATGAAAATAAAAAAAATAGGGAAAACCAAAAACTTACAATTGTCATTTCGAAAATTGATTTTGAAGAACAGAAAAATGTATGACCCCAATTAGGCAGCTACATAGATCATTTAATTGATATAAAAAGATAAAAATATGTTGGATTGCCAACATATCGCCCATAAATTCAACAATAAGAAGGTTTTTTATCACTCTGTAAGAACTTAACAGTTAGTACATAGACCCAAGAAGACTCAACAACCAACCAAACTCACCCAACAAACATCAAACTCAACTAGTAAGCTTAAATAACTTATGTACGCGACTGTTTGAGCAAAAATCACGTATGTACACGCCCTACATAAGGACAGGATATGTACATGTCTGTGAAGGGAAAAACCATGTATGTATAGTAAAAAACTTCCATGGCAAGGATTAATCCAAGAAAATCATATCCAAAGTAAAAATAGGCTATCAAGTAATCATGCCACAAGGAAACTTAGGCTAACAGAGAGCAAGTCAAGGAGAAAAAGAATCCAAACCCCAAAAGGAACAACAATCCCAAGTATGGTTGCCAATTATGTTATGATGAAAATCTCTCTATGGTATGGGGTAAACCAAAAAAAACAAAATGAAAGGAAGAAAACAAATATAATCCCAAGTATGCTATATAAATGAAATTATAACAAGACAAGTTCAAGAGTCTACCTCATTTGGACGTTCGATGAAGACTAACGTTTAGCACACAGCTCAAAGCTTAATACCTACAACTTGTCATCAAAAACCAAGATACACAAGCATATGGTGATAATATATAATGTTAGCATATAGATTATCATAATCCATTAACATACCTGACAAATACGCCCATGGAATAATAATTCAAATATTTGCAAGATATCAATTGGAATAGAAAAGATTATTTCTATTAAAATAATCAACAGAAGTATGTAGGTGAAAAACTATTGTAACCCTCCAGTTGGACCTCCACCACTTCAATCCTCCAACAAGGGCAAGATCATATAAAGGATATAATGAGATTCTTCATCAAAAACAAGGAATATCTTGGGGGTTGAACAATGAGTTCAGACTTTAAAGGATAAAGGGATGTATACTGAATGTGAAGTGAAATTTCTCCAATGTATCTTTGCTCTCAAAAGTTGAATTCTCACGCCCAAGGCTTGGATATGGATCAATTTATATCCTTCAAATGGAACTAAAGGGATTATTCGAAGCGTTTTCATTATATCGAAGGTCAAGGATCATGGATCTCATGATGTGAAATGGAAACCCAAAATAATTTTTAATTTTGAGAACCAAACCTGATGTACGCAGGTTGTAGTGGAGAAAATTGTGTATACGCTTGTTATTTAACTGGTATGGTGCATATATGTGGAAAATTGTTCTTTCTGGCTTTGGAAGGTAAAAAGGGGGACTTCAAGTCTTCATAGGGAAATGTATAGGCCATCCAATCAGGTTGCTTGGGGTGAGGAAAAATTTTCTATAACACTCATGAGGGTCTCCACGAAATGGTACATTGAGCTGTGGAGGGGAACATACAAAAACTTTAATCATATGGTTTTAGTATTTCTCAACCAATTCGAGTTGTTGGTTCATTACGATGCCGACATAAAACTTTTTTTGGACCTCTGCCAAGATAAATCCATGCATATCTCGGAACATATCCAAGAGTGGTGTAGACATAAGAGGTTGATCAAAGCCTACATTCCTCCAGAGTTTCTGTTGGAGTGGTTCCTTAATTCCTCATTTCCTTATATTTTGAAGGATGTCTCTACATCCAGAGTAACATCTGAGGAAGAAGCTATTATCAAATCCCAACAATTGGACCTTATATATGCTCAATATAGGATGTTGTATGAAATTCTTCCTAATGTGCCACAATTGAACTATGAACCTAGACAAAAGACTGGGCCTCATGTCGATGGCATCATAGGCTACGCAAATAATAATTCTAAAATATTGGTGACAAACCAATTGAAATATTTGTCTCTAAGGAAACCTATAGGAGGACAAGCTTCGGCTTCATCCTCCAGTCCCACGCAGTCAACGGATGTGGTTTTTGTATAGTCATCGGCTAACCCAAATGGTAACCAACAACCAAGAGGGAATAATAGAAAAGGATGAGGTAAGAATTGTAAGGGTGGGAAAAATAATAATAAATCCAAGGATAACACTAATAATGATAGATCAAATAATAATGATGGTGAGGGAAAGAAAGAAAAATGGAAGGTGAAGTTTCCTTGTAAACTTTGTTAAGATGATCACCTTACCCACCTATGCCCCAAAATCAAGGAATCCTCGAGGCTCTTATCACAATTGCTCGTTGTGTTGAAAATTTCATTTCCAAATAATTATCACATGGCCTTAGGGACCCCCAACATAAAAAATGCATTGAACGGGATTCAAAACCCCTAGGAAGATGAAGTTGGTCATCTATGTGTCAATATGGTCAATTCTCAGATTGATATAGCCACTCGATCTCATGAGTATGCTTCTTCACAGACAATTGTACGTCCAAAGTCTCCTCCTCCTTCAAAAACACCCTTGCATATCGAAAATCCAGAACCTCCGCCTTGTATTTAAAAATGAGTACTAAATTTCTATTCCCATAATGCTAATGCCAGAGTCGCCTAGAACTATTCGATTGTAAAATATCTAGGCCAAACCCCTTCTGTGATGTCGGCTTTGGAGGTGCTCCAGACATGTCCTTCATAGAGAAACACCTTGTTGTCTACATTAGGAGCTCTAGACCCATGTGGCTCGAAGGTTATCAAGTTTGACGTCATGGATGTTAGGCTTCTCTTACCTTACCATGTGGCCTTTCAAATCCATGTGGAGTACACAAAAATTACCATCAAACACACTGTAATTGATGAAGGTGATGTGATGTGCATGTTGTCTCTAACCTATTGGAAATCCATTGGCTCTCTGACTCTATCCCAATCTATGACTATGTTGATAGCCTTTGATGGGTGTTCATTTTGACCCCACAAAATTATTCCCACTTTTTCGGTCCAGTTAGGTGGGAAGAAAATGGAGGTTGATGTCAAGGTGGTTGATTCACCCCTCAACTATAATTTACTACTAGGGTGTAATTGAACTTATTCCATGATAGCCATCGTGTCATCCATTTTCCACACTTTATGTTTTCCTAAAAAAGGGAAAATAGTGACGATTGATCAGTTGTCCTTTGCGCACGCTAGTCCCAATGCATTGATTGAACCTTCGATCCCTTAGATTGAAAATTCTTAGAAGGAAAATAAGGATGTTGGTGTCAGAATGTATTCCTCTCTAATGGGTATCTTTGATTTCATGGAACCAATTCACCACATTCATGTCATTTCTAGTGAGTCTTTATTGTCGATGAGGTCCATTCCTTTCCATACTTCGTATTTCAACGATCCTTAGACCCTAACTTCCCCAACTATTTCATACAAAGGTTAGTATCACATTGGGATGGAAATTACAATGTCAACGACATAAGTTCGCATAATTTTATTCTCAACGCTACTGCTGACTCAGATCCTTCCTCCTTGTTGAAGGATGAGGTGGATCCTATTCTAGAGCTCCTATGGGTCATTCAATTATCTTGTTCACACGATTTACTCAATGATACTTTACCTTCAAATGAAACCATCTTAGCGGCCATGTATGGTCCTAATATGCCTTTAGACTATATGCATCATTGCTCCTATTCCCTCCAAGATCTTGTTAGGATTGAATGGGATGACTTTATATATACCTCGAGTTAGATGGTCGGTCACACTGTGGTTCCATTAGATATTGTTGTTGTAACCTAAGTCTCTACCTCTTCCCTTTCCCTCCTTTAACCTATAAATCAATCAAGTCTTATTTTTGTTCTTGTGTTTTCTAATATTCTTCTCCATGATTTAATCACTCAACTTCACTGGCCCCTACCCGTCTTTACTTATTTTGCACCATATTTTCCTTTCTTCAAAGGTGATTACATGTTCTGGTTTGTTTGAAAATAATTGTCATCATTTTTATCACTATTTGAGCATGCAATAGGCCAAAAAAGTCCTGTGTATGCACATGAAACATCTATAGAAAAAATGCAACAATTCAAAGCAATAGATTTCGAGATTAAATTATAAGAAAACAAACAGGTTAAATTTTCGATGATGGAGATCCAATAGTCAATTCAGATCAATGACTCTCGTGCATTCAAGGTTTCATAATCGTGTGAGTTTTAACTATAATCATGGTTAATGAATCTGAGAGATTATCACTATGGGATATTTCAATATAGAACAAGCACAAACCTCCGAAGTGTCAGAGCCCCAAACTACCATGTCACTCTGGGAGATCATCCTCGTGGAGATATCCATACTCCACATTCAAAATCTTCTGAATGTCGAAGAGTAGAACACATGTGGAATTCATCTGTTATGAAATGTGGCACTCATTTTAGGCACCTTTTGGTACATTATAATCTCATTTTCAGGTGACACATGTCACTCTCTTTTTGTTACACATCAACGATTGTGACATCATGTGGCCATGTCATATCTAGGAGATTCCCACTCCAAGAGATTTCAACTCAGAGAAAACATAGTTCTCCGAACCTCTGAAGTATTGGAGCCCCGAAGTTCCAGAGCCCCGAACTTCCACATCACTCCGCAACATTGTCACTCTGGTAGATTCTCAAAGTCTTCATTCAGAAGCTCCCAAACCCCAAAGAGCCGGAGTCCCAAAGTCTCAAAATATTTAAGGATAAAAATAATCCCAGGTTAATCAGAAAAAAGTGTTGGTTAATGACTCTGGGAGTTCGGTCCTTTGAGAGATATGTATACTCTGCACTCCAAATCTCTCGAATGTTGAATTTCCGAAGTGTCTTATCCTCATTAATTGCATGTTTTGAAGTTTTTAAACAATGCCAAATGAAGGGAAAATCAAACTGGTCTACAAAATCATATTACTCATCTAGAAGTAGCTTGATGATAGTCAATTGGTGCATAAAATGAATCTTCAGGTCCATTCCTTGCAGTGCCATAATCGAGAATTAGAGGAACTATACTCCAAACTATAGAAGGAATATCAAAGAATCCAAAAGAAGCACCAGAAGACTTGATTCTTCCCCCCAGGAGATATGTTCAGGAATAACACCGCCAACACATATAGGTATCTTCTAGTGGCTTCCAACAACACGCATGGATGCCAATGTTTGATACATAACTCAGTTATGTGACTCCTAGTCATTTTCTGTCAAAATTGAGTTCACTCCAGCATATGCACCAGTCTAGTTTCACTGCTATAAGCGGTTTTAGTTATTTTGAGCTCAAGATGCTTTTAGATTAAGTTAAGAAGTGGTCTTTTATATGTGATAAGAACCACTCCTTTTTTATTAATTCAAGATCGAAGTATACCTTAATGTACTCCAGCAGTGTTTTATTTAAGATAATAAGTTGTTTTACAACTTATGTCGTATATTTAATCCTAGTTCCACACTGATCAAGGGCCTTAACATATTTGATAAATAGATAGTTGGAGATCAGTTTTGGGAAAAGGAGATCAATACATCACCTGGTTGAACCTGTTCTATGCATGTATTAAATCTCTCTACCTGGTGAATATGCTTTTGATGATAGTGTTTTTGTCCAAATCTTCATGTGTTTTTTTATCCTATCTTGAATGCAGTTTTTTATTTGTGCGAAGTAAATTTCATTTCCTTCATCTATTGTATAACTCATCTTTAATAATATGCAACCTATAAAACAAGTAATTGTTTGGTGAAGATTTGTTTTTATTGCAACCTATGGGAGAAATTGTGTTTTTGATACATGTTTAATGTATTGAAATGATATTCTAAGTATTAAACTTCTTCCAAAAGATTATTCATTGAGTGGTTTGTTGTTTCCCTTTGTTTTTACCTGTATTATTTCACTTTTCTATAATTTGTGTGCCACCAGCCAAGGAGGACCCTCATACATATCATTTTCCAAACCCACCATGCTCTTTTCTTTGTAAAATCAACCCTCTAACTGACCAACAAAATAAAAAAATCAACCATTCTAAACTTGAGGTGGCCTAGCTCTTGCCTTTAGCAGTCAGGTGCAGACTTTAGGAACAACATCTTATGGAACCATTATTGGGGAATGAAGTAATGAGATATATTTACCTGGGTGAATGAAAATGATCATATCTTACCTTTGATGGTGAAAAAAGATCAGACACCTTTAGACTTCCATCTTTCATCGGGAGACTCCATTGAGTAAACTTCAAAAAATAAATACTAGCTCCTAGAAAAGGAATCAAGAGATCCAAATCTAAGCACATCAAAGACACTAAGGATCATCCCAACCCTAAGAAGTACACAGTAATCTATGAGCCATAAAGACAACTAATAAAATCTACCTTAGCTTAGAGGTATACCTCATCCCTCAAGGGTAAAGATGCACCCAAATAGTCCACTTTTCTTCAATATCATAAGTAGCTTGAATTTGCTAGCAATGAGAATCATAGTGCCAAGGAATATCATATTATTTTAACCCCTTCCTCCACTTTATTATTTAGTCCAACATCCACCCTTGCATCTTCAATCAATCCTCAGATTCCTATTACCCAAACAATAGTCGTTAACATGATGAATTCCAAAATTTCTGCCATATATGCACGCCTAGTTTTTCCTGTAGGCTTACATGAACTCCTAGCCACAGATTACATGAAATATTTACCAGGATGTAATGGGGAAGGGGATGTCACAAATGAGGAGAATCTGGTAGCCTTCTACACCTTTGAAGACAACTTCAACATTGACTATGAAGATGTATGGATGAGGTTGTTTGTACAAAACCTAGATGGGGAAGTTAGGAAATGGCTTCAGGATCTCCCTCCACCCTCCATTACAGATATTGATGCACTAGTTGAATCCTTCATAAAAAAATGGGGACATAGAAGAGATTATATGTATTACATCACTGAGTTTTGGGCCTTTAAGAGAAAGAATGGTGAGTCTATTTCAGACTTTACAAAGAGATTCAATAAGATGTATGGAAGACTACCAGTGAGATAAAACCAATTGAATCCTATACCAATATCACTTATGCCAATGCATTTGATGTAGAGTTCTCCCTTTTGTTGAGGGAGAGAATATCCACCACCTTGTTGTCCATGCATGAAGCATCCATCGAGATTGAATCCAACATCTTGTCATCAGACAGGTTAAAGACTAGATCTGATAAAGACAAGAAGAAATAGAGAGAGGATTCCCCTACCTCCTCTCACCCAGCCACATCTGATCCTAAACTTGATGAAATGACCAAAACTTTGAATGATTTGACATTTGAAATAGCTAAGCTGAAATGGGAATCTAAACAACCAAATAAAGATTTTCAAGGGGTTGGGAACAAAAATCCCAACCAATTTAAAAGGTTGAATGATTCCCCTTAGATAATGCAGAGGGAGAGGAGGAATGATGATTATCAAAGAGTAGTACCTCCTTTCCAAAACAATCATATTGAGGAGATGGATGTATATAGTGATGTTGTGGATGATGCTACTATACTTTTCAATGAAACAAATTTTTACACTAGTCACTTAACGCAACAAGATGATGAGGTAGCACAAATGTCAAATCAATTTGATATTGATATAGGGGAAGAGGGATTTAGTCAAGGCCATCCCGAAAATAAATATGACTTGAGGCCTAGAACATGAACTCCTAAAGCCACCACCTCTAATCAGAACAAAAAAACATAGGTTCCTTACAAGCCAAATCTGAGCAAGGGTGCATTGGCTAAATCTCACCAGCCTCCTCCATTTAAATTTGTTTCCCCTGAAGTAAAGGAAGATGATAGGAAACAATAATATTTCATCCTAGAGCATGATTTGGGAAATATCAATATCCCTGTACCTCTGTCATAATTGTTGAAAATTGAGCCTTTCAAACAATCCATTATGAAGGTGCTGCAATGACCTACTTCTATTGTAACTTATGATGTAATTAGTTTGCAATATGAGAACCCAACCATTACTATGAGCCCACACATTGATGATGAATATGATGCTTCTCCACCTTTATACATATCTTTAAATTTCCATGACAAGATCCTACATAACCATCTCATGGACTCAGGTGCCTCACACAATGTCATGCCTAAGGTAGATATGGAGGAACTAGATATGGAGATCACCAATCCCTACCAAGACCTTTAATACCTTGACTCCAAAAAAGTCAAATGTTTGGGATTAATAAAGGATATCGTGCTTTCTTTGGCATAGTTACCCATGAAGAGTGTAGTGATGGATATCATTGTAACTGACATTCCCCCCATGTTTGGTATGATTTTGTCCAAGACGTGGGCCAACAAGGTTGGAGGATCATTACAAATGGACCTCGCATATGCCACCATCCCTATTTTCAGGGGAGAACAAGAAGGATATTCAGGGAGGTCATATTGGCATACATTGTCAGTGACCATGATAATCCAAGAAACCATCCAATTTATGTTGTTGGGGGTGAGATCAGGTCATCTATTTTTCATGTAAATAATGAGGAACCATAAATTATAGTTAGCAAATGCAAAAATCAGTCAGAGACAGATAAACACAACAAAGTGTGAAAGATGTGTTTTGAGGGATCTTCATCAAAGGAAGGTTCTGGGGCTGGTATATTTCTCATTTCCCCTGCATAGGAGGTTATAACTCTCTCTTATAAGATGGATTTAGAGACTACTAACAATATAGATGAGTATGAAGCTTTGGTGCTTGGATTGAGAGTTGCTAAAGACATGGCCATTGACAATTTGGTCGTTTTTGGTGATTTTGATTTAATCATCAATCAAGTAAAAAAAATATATCAAGCCAAGAAACAAAGGCTCAAGCAAAACAAGAATGAGGTGTGGTACCTTATTGATAACTTCTTTCTGGAATTTAGTTTCTCCTTCATTCCTAGAGAGGCAAATCAGAAGGAAGATTATTTGGCATTGGCTTTCATCACCTTCAGACCTCCGACTGGCCCAAATATCAAGTATCAGGTGGAATTCATACATAGGATAGCCATACCAGACAACATAAAACACTAACAAGTCTTTAGCAATGATTTGGAGGTGCAAATATTTCTACAAACCATTGAAGAATTCTCCAGTATCTCAATAGATCAAGAGGGTGAATATGAAGAATCATCTTATCAACAAACATCTCATTTGTTGAGCAAAGTGGCTTGACACAACATTGTGGAACTTAAAACAAGCCACATCCCCAGGGGTCTAGTTCCACTTGAAAGGTTATTTGACAGACATGATGTCTCTAGAGAAGCTTCCATAACAAATCAAGAAGAGGGAGTGATGGAATGCAACATTGGGATTGTTGAAAATCCCCAAATAGTCAATTTGTCCAAGGCACTACCTCTAGAACAAAAACACAGGTATGTCATCCTCATGAAAAATTTTGATGATATTTTTGCATTTTCATATGAGGATTTGAAGACATTTGACACTAGCATCATCCAACACAATATAAATCAATTTAATCCCATGATGATGTCCATAATTGAAAAAGAGATGAAAATAATGCTTGATGACAAAATTATTGTGCCCTCGGGGTACTTAGATTGGGTGGCCAACTTCGTACCTGTGAGGGAAAAGAGTGGGGAAATACGCTTGTGTGTGGATTTCTGGAATCTCAACAAGTGTTCCTTAAAAGAAAACTACCCCCTGCCCAATATGGACAATATTTTTCAAAGAGTAGTCGATGCCCACAAGATTTTTTTGCTGGATGGGTACTCTGGTTATAACCAGATAGTAGTATGTGAAGAAGACAAAGAAAAATCAACATTCACCACACCATGGGGGACATTTATGTACGACAATATTCCCTTTGGGTTGATGAATGTAGGGGCCACCTTTCAAAGGGCTATGGATGTAGCCTTCATGGGGTAAAATGACAAACTTATGGTTATATATTTGTATGACATCACCATTTTCTCCAAATCGGATGATGAGCACTTAAAACACCTTGAGAAGATTTTCCAAAAATGTAGAAGGTATGGGATTTGTTTGAATCCTAGGAAGTCCCACTTTTCCATGCCAGAAGGTAAACTCCTAGGTCACATCATATCAGCAGGAGGTATAAAAATAGAACCTACGAGAGTGGAGTCCATTCAAGGAATTGAAATCCCTAGAAATAAGAAGTTTATTCAGTCTTTTATAGGAAGAATAAATTTTTTAAGGCGCTTTGTGCCAAACTTTGTTGAAATCATAAAGCCTATCACCAACATGTTGAAGAAATATGTTGTTATCAAGTTGTGACAAGAGGAAAAATAAACATTCCAAAGGATCAAACAAGCTTTGGTTGAAGCCCCTATATTGGTTAGCCTTGACTATGCTGAAGAATTATATATGTTCTCTTTCGATTCTGAGGAAATCATTGTTGATGTGCTACTACAAAAGAATGAAGAAGGGCATGCACAAACCATAGCTTTTTTTAGAAAAGACCCATGAGATGCTAAGTTGAAGTATTAAATATTAGCAAAAGCAGGCCTATGCATTGGTCAAAGAGTTAAAAGCCTTCAGGGTGTATGTGTTACAATCTAGCATAACAACCTATGTTCCTAGAAGCGATGTCAAAGAGATTCTGGTCCACCCAGATAGTGAAGGGAGAAGAGGGAAGCATATTGTCAAACTATTGGAGTATGAACTACACAAAAAACCCCCCAAGTTGATCAAGGGGTAGGAAGTTTCCAAGTTTTTATTAGAATCAAATTGTAAGGTGTTGGAATTGCATTAGACCTTTACCGAATCCTATGCACCCATGACACAGTCTAGACAAGACAACATGCAGGTATTTGAAAAATGCTCTTCTTGACCTTCGTACATAGATGTTATTTACTTTCTGCAGCACATAGAATGTCCACCAAATTTGAAAAAGACGATGACCAGGTCTCTCAAATTAAAAGATAAAATATTGTACATTTTAAATTGGAACCTATATTGGAGGGATCCTACTGACATCCTATTAAAGTGTCTTGATGAAAATGAAGCTAAACAAGTCACAACAGATATGCACAGGAGAGTTTCTGGAGGACACCAACATTGGAAAGATACAACCCTCAATATTCTAAGGGTAGGGTACTATTGGGCCACCCTTTTCTCAGATGCATTTACTACAGTAAGGGCATGCAATGAATGTCAAAAGTTTGAAGGAAAACATAAATTACTTTCACTACCCCTTAAACCTATAACTACCATTGGACCCTTTCAATAATGGGGATTATATTTCATACGTGAGATAAATCCACCCTCTAGTGGGAAGCACAAGTGGATCCCCACTTCCACTGACTACTTTACCAAATGGATCGAGGCTGTGCCCACTAGGAATGCTACTGAAAATGTGATTATGAACTTTTTGGAAACCAATATATTTTCTAGATTCGACTGCCCTAGAAATATTATAACAAAAAATGCCAAGGCATTCAAGTCCAAATCCATGATTGATTGGTTGAGTTGTAAAACAAGACTCTCATCAGAGTCATCAAGAAATTGTTGACTGAAAACAAGAAATCACAGGACTCTAAACTTAAGTATGCCTTGTGGGCAGATAGGATCACCACTAAGAGATCCTTGGGAAACTTGCCATTTTAGCAAGTTTATGGGATAGATGATGTATTACCTACTCAACTCAGTATACCAGTTATAAAATTCCTATAGGAAGAAATGGAGGAGCCAAATGAAATCTAGAGGAGAATCTTTCAGATTATAGAGGTTCAACAAAAGAGAGAAGCACTGAATCATATAACCGAGGCATACCAGAGAAAGATCAAATTGGATTTTGACATGAAGACCAAGAAGGATATATTTCAAGAAGGCGACCTGGTATTGAGGTGGGATTCCAGAAGGGAATAGAAGTATAAGCATGGTAAATTTGATAACCTTTGGTTTGGTCCTTTTAAGGTGGTCGAGGTTCTGGACAATAATACATTTGTTTTACACAATCTGGATGATACTGAAATTTTTGGAGGCTCGGTAAATGGGCGCTTCCTGAAGCACTATTTTGCTTGAAAGAATGAGGGAAGGTCCCTCTTGTACCATAACTACTTTCCTTTTTCATTTTCATTTGATTAGTTAGTTTGTGTGTGAATAAAGAATCCATATCCCAACAAAGGAACTGGGGTGTGTTAGTGTTGTTGGTTTGATCTTATTTTTTAGGACAAGAGGCACCATCTCTAAATATGGTTAGAATAATTTTAAAATTGGTAGAAGGATAAAACTTTAGTAGGGGTGCTAAAGTAGTAGGGTCACCTAGATCAAAGATTGAAAAAATGATCAACGACTCACACTTCATTGCGAAAATAAAATGTATCTGAAAATTAATCTCCTGGAGCAGTTCCTCAATTAAGACCATGGTATAGTTTGTAAAGTACGTGGAAATTTGTGGTTGATTGCGGAAGTCAAAGCGGTGTGGATCCAAATTGTTGGTTTTTATTCATATGAGATATGATCGATATATTATTACAATGATGAGTGTTCCATATATATGGAACATAAGGTGACCATCCATGAAAGGATGCATCCATTGAATAATAAATAACTATTTATTATTATCATTTACTTATTATATACTATATTTAATAATCAATAATAACTATATTATTAATTATTATCTTTAGAGAATGTCTTCCTGATGTTTTCCAAACATCAACACTCCCTCTCAATGAGGGAGACATTCTGCAACATTCCACTCTTGTCTTTGAAGTATACAAACTTCACTCTAGACTCATGACACTTGTCTGTCAATGTTGGGAGACATCTCTCTCCCACCTGAACTGAGGAGAAAATCCTTCTACAACTCTCCCTCTGAGCCAATTAATTTAGGCTCACTCTGGGTCTGCACGTAATAACATATAGCATCTTGAGTCTTTATCATTCCTTGTAAAATCGCTATGACTAGGACAAAGACTATACCAATATCTTTCACCATAGGCACACACCTATGACTGAATTTCGGCTTCATGCTAACAGAAACATGGAAAGCACTTCAAGCACCTCGAGTCCATATTATTCCTTGTCATGATCAAGGAAGGACTACGTCTGGGCCCATTTATCACAAGTGCACCTTTGTGATAAATGTATCCTATCTCCCTTGGTCTCCATCCCAATGTAGGAGAAGTATTGCCCGATGTTGAAACATCAACACTCCCTCTTAGCTAGGGAGGTATCTTTCTATAGTAGTACACAACTACTATCTAGAGACATGCAGCCTTAGCCAATGGTACAAAACCATCATAGTAGTAAAATATTTGTCATGCATGGAACTCCCATGTGAAATTCTAGAGGCTACACCCTCTAGAAACACTAGGTTCATCATGGGACATGTCCTCATGTGCTCTCCACAAGGGACGTTGGGTGATAAGCCCAACCACACTTATTCCTTCTCGGATAAGTTTCCTCACAGATAAACTCAACTCAATTCATAGAGGAGTACGATTTGGAGAAAGTTTGTCACACATGGCACTCCATGTGGGCTTCTAGAGTCTACACCCTCTAAAAACACTAGGGTCAACTCCCATAGTGTGACGTCAAGGGTCAACTCCCTTGACATGTCCTCATGTGCTCTCCACATGGGACATTGGGTTATAAGCCCAACCGTGCTTATCCCTTCTCGGATAAGTGTCATCACAAATCAAATCAACTTAGTCACACATGAGTACGATCTAGAGAATGTTTTAGGAAGTTGCAAACATCAACACAAACCACCCTCAACAACCTCTGAAATCACGTGATAATATCACATCTAGGGTCCAATCTAAGAGATACATGTGACAACAAAACTTGATGTCAAGCCAAATCGTCAAAGGAAAATTCACGAGGATCATTCTTGCACTAATGAAAGACTCAATTGGTTCCAAAAACCAGGAGGTTTGAATAATATGGAAAATTAATCAAAGAAGGAGTGAGAAACAAATGTTGTACAAGTCATAACGAGAAAACTTTGTACCAAACTCATTATTAGGTTGAACCCTATTTTAAAGGGTTTGGTTATGAATGTAGATGAAAATGAATCAGAGGATGAATATAGTACACAAGTCAGTAGAAGCAGATATACATGGGTGATAGATATAAATAGAGGTAATTTACGACAAGTGGTAGCGAGGTTTTGAGAGGTAAGGCACCTGATCTACTGTTCTTAGCACGTCACAGGGAAGTGTTATCCTCGGTTAGAGCCAATGTTGTAACCTAAGTCTACACCCATGCCCTTCCCCTCCTTTACCCTATACATCCATCAAGTCTTATTTTTGTTCTTGTGTTTGCTAAGCTTCTTCTCCATGATTTAATCACTCAACTTCAATGGCCTCTACTCGTCTTTACTTATTTTGCGCGATCTTTTTCTTTCCTGAAAGGTGATTACATGTTATGGTTTAATTTTGAAAATAATTATCATCATTTTTATCACTAATTGAGCATACATCAGGTCAACCAAGTCCTTTGTATGCATAGGAAACATCTACAAAAAAAAATGCAGCAATTGAAAGAAGTAGATTTCGGGCTTAGATTATAAGAAAACAGATAGGTTAAATTTTCGATGGTTGAGATCTAATATTCAATTCAGATCAACGAATCTCATGCATTCAAGGTTTCATAATCACATGAGGTTTAAAAATAAGAAGGGTTAATGAATCCCGAAGATTATCACTATAGGATATTTCAATCCAAAACAAGTGCTTACCTCTGAAGTGTTGGAGCCCCAAAGGGTCGAAGCCCCAAACTGCCATGTCACTCTGGGAGATTGTCCTCCAGGAGATATCCATACTCCACATTCAAAAGATCTCAAACGTTGAAAAGCATAAGACACGTGACATTCATATGTTGAGATGCATGGCATTGATCTGTTATGGCACGTGGCACTCATTTGAGGCACCTTTGGGTATGGCATCAACTCATTTTCAGTTGGAATGTGTCGCTCCCTTTTTGTGACACGTCAACAATTTTGAAATCATGTGGCCACGTCAAATCCAAGAGATCGCCACTACGAGATATTTCAATTCAGAGAAAACATAATTCTCCGAACCTCCGAAGTGTCGAAGCCCCGAAGTGCCAGAGCCCCAAATTGCCACATCACTCTGCAACATTGTCACTCCTATATATTCTCAAAATATGCATTCAGAAGCTCCCAAACCCCGAAGATCCAGAGTCCCAGAGTCCTGAAATTTTGAAGGATCAAAATAATCTAGGGTTAACTAACAAAAAAAGTTGGTTAATGACTCCAAGAGTTCGGTCCTTTGGGAGATATGTATACTTTTCACTCCAAATCTCTCGAATGATGAATTTCTAAAGTGGCTTATCCTCATTAGTTGCATGTTTTGAATTTTTTAAATGACACCAAAAGAAGGGAAAGCCGAGCCAGTCTATGGCATCATATTTCTCATTTGGCAGAAAATTGATGACAATCAAGATGTTCATAAACTGAATCTGTAGGTCCAATCCTTTCAACACCATAATCAAGAATTGGAGGAAACTTCAGACTGCAGAAGGAATATCAAAGATTCCATAAGAAGCATTATAAGACTTGCTTCTTCCCCCCAAGAGATAAGTGCACATGGATGCCAATGCTTGATAAAAAAACTCAGTTCTATCACTCTTAGTCATTTTCTGTCAAATCTCAGTTCACTCCAGGATATGCATCAATCTAGTTTCATTGCTAACAACAGTTTTAGTTATTTTTAGTTCAATACTTTTTTAGATTAAGTTAATAAGTGGTCTTTTATGTGTGATAAGAACCACTCATTTTTTATTAATTCAAGCTTGGATTATACCTTAATGTACTCCAACACTATTTTAGTTAAGATAATAAGTTGTTTTACAAATGATTTCATAGAGTTAAGCCCAGTTCCACACTGGTCGAGGGCCTTTACATCTTTGATAAATAGACAATTTTTGTATGTTTTGGGGGTTCAGTTTTTGGGGAAAGGAGATCAATAAATCATCTGGTTGAACCTATTCTATGCATGGATTAAATCTCTCAACCTAGTGAATATAGTTTTGATGACAGTTTTTTAATCCAAATCTTCATGTGTTTTTTTTAACCTATCTTGAATGCAATTTTTTATCTATGTGAAGTACATTTCATTTCCTTGAGCTATTGTATAACTCATCTTTACCAATATGCAACCTGTAAAACATCTAATGATTTGGTGAAAATTTGTTTTTATTGCAACCTGTGGGAGCAATTGTTTTTTTGATACATGTTTAATGTCCTGAAAGGATATTCTAAGTATTAAACTTCTCGCAAAAGATTATTCATTGAGTGGTTTGTTGTTTCCCTTTGTTTTTAACTCTATTATTTCACTTGTCTATCATTTTTGTGCCACCATCCAAGAAGGAACCTCATCCATAAAACCAACCCTCTAACTATCCAACAAAATAAAAAAGCCAACCATTCTAAACTTGAGGTGGCCTAGTTCTTCCCTTTAGCAATGAGGTGAAGACTTTAGGACCAACAAATGTTATGAGGAAAATAACTCTATGGAATGGGGTAAACCACAACAGACAGAATGAATGAAAAAATCAACTCTAATCCCAAGTATGTTATATAAATGTAAATTCTAATAGGACAAGATAAAGAGCCTACCGTGTCTGGACGTTTGATGAAGACCACCGTTGAGCATGCAACTCAAAGATTTGTACCTGGAACTTGTCCTCAAAAACGAAGATACACAAGCATATGGTGATAATATATAAATTTATCACTTACAATATCATAATCCATTAATATTCATAGAAAATACACCCATGGAATAATAATTCAAATATTTGCAAGACATCAATTGGATGAGAAAATAGTATTTCTATTAAAATATGATCAACATAAGTATACAAGTGACAAACTTTCATGTCGGCACGTCTCGTCACTGAGAAACTAAGTCCCTTCCAACTAGGCCTCCAACACTTCAATCCTCCACCAGAGGCAAGTTTATATAAGAGTGACAATTAGGTTTTCAATCAAAGAGGGAAGAGCTTGGGGAATGAACAATGTGTTCATACCTTAAAGGACAAAGGGATGGAGACTCAATTTGAAGTGAAAATTTCTCTAGAGTATCTTTTCTCTCAAAAGTTGAATTCTCTCCTCTTTCATAGTTTGGATATGGCCAATTTATAGCCTTCAAATGGAACTGAAGGGTCGAGTCAGAACATTTCCAGTATAGGGAAAGTCAATGATCATGGATCTCATGAAGTGACATGGAAACCCAACATAATTTTTAATTTTGAGCACCAAAGTCGATGTATGTGAGTTGTAGTGGTGCAACCTACATATACAGATGTTTTCTAACTTGTAGGGCGCGTTTATGTGGAAAAATATGATTTTTTGGCTTTGAGAAGTGCAAAAGGGGACTTCTAGTCTGCATAGGGAAATGGAAAGGCCTTCTAAGAAAGTTGCATGGGGTGAGAAAAAACTTGATATAACAGATACAGATGGTATTTATGCCGAAGGAAACATGGAGAATGTTTTTTCTATCATCACATCTCTTGTATTCCTGGAAAAATTGAGAATGTATATATCAGTGCAGATTGTTCGCCTGAAGAAATTTAGATCTATGTTGATCTATTCGAATAGTTTCATGATGTATTCTCTTGGTCATATGAAGAGATTCTAGGGATCGAACCTAGAATTTTTGAACATGATATTAAAACCTATACAGATGATAAAACTGTTAGACAATGTCTTAGAGTTGTTAATCCTAGGAAGGCCCCTACTATTAAGGTAGAGGTAGAGAATATACTTAATATTGATTTCATCTACCTCGTTCCTTTGAATGAATGGGTGTCCAACCCCATTCCTGTAAATAAAGAGCATGGAACCATTTAAATATGTATGTATTTTCAAGACCTGAACAAGACTTGTCCTAAAGAAAAATTCTCAACTCCTTTCATTGAACATATTCTTGATGAGTCTATGGGAAGGAAAGTATTTTATTTTATCGAATAATTTTTAGGATATAAACCAATTCAAATCAAACCCAAGGATGAATATAAGAATATGTTTATTTGTCCTTGGGGTACTTTTGAATACCGAAAAATTCCTTTCGGCCTTAAAAACGTTGAAGCAACCTTCCAAAGTTCCATGACCTTTTATTTTCATGATCTCAAGCATATTGTTGAAGCTTACCTAGATGATCTTGCTTCTCACTCTCATAAGAGAGTAGATCACTCTACTCACCTTCGGTTAGTATTTGAGAGATTTCATTACTATCGCATTTGGTTGAACCCTTACAAGTGAATCTTATGTGTTAGGTCTGACCATATCTTAGGATTCTTAGTGTCTAAGCATGGGATCATGGTAGATTCTATGAAGGTTGAGGCAATACTTCAATTGCCTCCCCCATGCAATATTAGAAAAATTCAATGTTTATAGGGGAAGTCTAATTTCCTGCGTCGGTTCATAGTGAACTAAGCCAATTTAACTAAAGGTTTTGTTGGACAACTGAGAGGGGGGGGGGGGGGAATCAGTTGTTACCGTGCTTCTTTATATGATAATTAATAGTTACATTCTTTACATTATAATACATATGAGAACCAACTCATAAGGAGGCTAAAACCTCTATTTTGCAAGATGCAAATTGCTGAGAGCACCAACTCTCTGTTTTCTCTAGCACCCACTAGAAGGAAGNNCAACTCCCTGGTTTCTCTAGCACCAACTAGAAGGAAGCACCAACTCCCTGGTTTCTCTAGCACCAACTAGAAGGAGGAACCAACTCCCTGAGTGTTTCCAGCACCAATTGGATGGAAGAACCAACTGGATGGAAGCACCAACTTCCAATCATACAGGCACCAACCTGTATAACAGAGAACAAGAGTTCTTCCTTGCACCACCCTGCCACCCTGGTTTCTTTGGCTGCAACTAGATGGAAGCTACAACTCCCTGTGTTCAAGCACCCACTTGAACCTATGAGGACAACAATCCTCCCTAGTACCTCCCAACCTCCCTAAAATATAAATCTTTGCTACTGAAACTTATTACAATGATATGATGTTCAACAATGGCTTACCAGACTCATCACCGTTCTACTGCATTTCGTTGCTCTGTCTGCCTCATTGCCTTTCTGCACACTTGACTTGCGTCGTCTGTTCTTCTGATTTTTATGCTCTGTGCACCATGTCCATTCACTCCACAGTTCCTCTTCTGTGCAATTCAGCTGTTGCACTCTGATCCTTCTTCACACATGAATCACCTTCACCAACAACAACCACAGCAAACTCCAACAGCAACAACAACCTCTTCTCTTCTCTGTAGCATGTATATATAGCTTCTGTGCATCTTGTGCATGCAATATTCTCCATTCCTCTGCATGCTCATACCGCACCAATCTCCTCCACATCTCAAGTGCTCTACGTGATCATCATCGTGACTCTTCAGCTTCTCTGGTTGTTTTCCCACGCATTCAGCATCACTGGGTGTTATGCTGAGATTCCTCAGCCTCTCTGGAAGTTGAGACTCTTCGTCTTCTCTGTGACAGTCAAGCTCACCTTCTCTGTTTCAGTTACAGGCCTCAATTCCCATCCAACTATTAATCGCCTTCATGAACATCTTCATTCCTCTTGAAGATTCGCAGCGGCTCTTCACCTTCTCTATCAATCATCCCATGTGTCTTCGAGTCCTCTAGCAGGAACCATCAATGGTTTCTGGTAGTTATACTATGTTGTGCTACAGTATCTCTCCGATCTCCTTCAGGTTTATTTGCGTCGTTGGATGAACTTTATTAATCTTTCCTTTAAATCAGGTTTCGGCATTTCGGCATTCCTATGCCCAAGTGTCTTTGATACTTCAAGTTGCGATCTCCGAAACCTCGATACAGAGCTTTTCTAGACTAGCTCCTTCCCCAATGTGACTATGGCCATGACCAAGCGCTTATGCTTGAAGTGCTTTTGTGATTTCTCATTTCATGATTTTCGACACTATGCTCCGTTGACCCAAAGTCAGTGAAATTTCGATCACTTGCCACATGTCATGTGATTCGATGGTCCATATGTGATATTGATTCAATGGCTATGATTGGATCACTATTTCATGATTTTGACATTCTTGTTGCATTGGGTTCTTTGCCTCTCCATGTCGCGATTCACGAAACTATGATATGGAGTTCGATCAATGGTCCAGATCTGATCTGTATTCAATGGCTTCGATTGAATCATGATTTCGCATATCGCGATTTCGGCACTCTTGTTGCATTGATTTCTTGCCTCTCCAAGTCGTGATCCCCGAAAACGAGCTTGGTTGCTCTAGCTCTTTCCTCCATCTCTCGCTGATGTGACCAAGGGCTGTGACCACAGCCTTATTCATAAGGCACTTTCACGATTTCGCATTTCGTGATTCTAGAGATGAGACATCTCGACTCTCCAAGTCACGATCCCCGATACCCCGAAATCGCATGGGATCAACGGTCATGATTAGAGCTTGATTCAATAGTTGCGATTGAATTGCAATTTCGCATATTGCGAAATCGACATTCTTGTTGCATTGTTTACTTGCCTCTCCATGTTGCGATCCCTGAAACTCCACTATGGAGTTAGATCAATGGTCCAGATCTGATATTGATTCAATGGCTACGATTGGATCGCGAATTCGCATATCGCAAAATCGGGATTCCTGTTGCATTGTTTCTTTGACATCTCCAACATGCGATCCTTGAAACTCCGACATGGTGTAAGTTTGCTGACGTCACATGTGTTAAATAACTACCATGTGTCACCCTTATTCGTGACTTACATGTTCTTGGAATGTTGAATCAATATGACACTTGTCATTACCTGGTTGTGCCACGTGTTCCTAGCTGACGTGGTTTGCTGACGTGAGTCGGATCAACGGTCCAGATCTTATCTTGATCTGACGGCTGCAATTAAATCATAATATCGCATATCATGATTTCAGGATTCCTGATGTTTATAATCTTTGACATGTTTAACTTGCGATCCTTGAAACTTCGACACGGAATTTGAATCCACGGTCCAGATTCAACCTTAATCTGATGGCTCAGATTAAATCACAATATCGCATATCGCGATATCGGGATTCCTGATGTTAAGAAACTATGACATCTCCAACTCTCCATCCCTAAAACTCCGACATGGACTGGAATCAATGGTCCAGATCAAACCTTGATCTGACGGCTCAGATTACATCATGATTTTTCATATTGCGATTACGCTCGCTTCTCCTTGTACCTTAAAGGACGTGCAGGTTCTTCTTGATCCAACGATGGTTGGATCCTGCGCTTGGATCTAACAGCTAAGATCTGTCCTCCTCTTCAATGATCTCTTCTTGTCTAAATTTAGATCTGACGACCCTCATTCTTTCGAGAATTTTGAATGGGATCCAACGATCATAGATTCTTCTCAAACTTTACGGGTCTTCGATCACTCGATCAATGTTGTGTTGCCTTCGATCATTCTCCTTCGATCATTCGACCTTCCTGAACTTATCTTTTGTTTGCCTGTCAATTACCGCTGCTGTACTCAAGCCATCATTACTGTTGTACTTGCCATCAATAAAAATCTTACGCTACCTGTAAAACATACCAAACATCCTCTGCACTATCTCTTCTGATCTTATCGAGGTTGCTCTGCAGCTTCTTCCCAAAATACTTCTGGTGCCCGTCTATTACTTTTTTCCTGTACTCAAGCCATCATCGCTGCTCTACTTTCCATCAATGAAAAGCATACGCTACCTGTAAACATTTGCCAACAGGTTTCATGCATCATTTGAAAAAGGATACTCCATTTATATGGGATGAGTGAGCGCAAGAATCCTTCAATGCTCTTAAGAAAGATTTGGTATCAAAACCTTTGTTGAAGCCTCCATACTACAATAGAGACTATTTTATTTATATCATCATGTATGAAGGGATGGTTGGTATGGTTTTGGTTCAGAAGGACAATGAGATCCATGAGCACATTCTCTAATATCTCATTCGAAACCTAGTCGATCCTGAACTTAAATACTCTCATGTAGAGAAACTAGCCTTGGTGATCATACATGAGGTTCAAAGATGATGAAATTCTATATTACATTGAAAAAATATCATAGTTTCAGATATCAATCCATTTCAGTACATCCTCACTAGGCGTATCATAGGGGCTTAATAGAATAAGTGAATTTTTATTATGCAATAATTTGATCTCGATTTTTCTTCGGCAAATTCTAAGAAATCACTAGTTTTTGCCGAGTTGATATCAGACTTCACTCGACTAGATGAGGACATTTTTCATGATGATTCATTTGCGGATGAATATATCTTCCTTATCTCATCTTCAGACCCCTAGTATGGAGACATTCTAATTTATCTTCAAACCTTGAATCTACCCCAACATTTTTCGAGAGATGATCGACGAAGTATACGTCATCAAGATAGAAAATACCTTATCATCGGTGACACTTTGTATAAACGAGGAGTAGATAATATTTTACGTTGTTTCTTGACTCACGAGAAACTTGAGTCTATTCTCAATGAATGCCATAGTACAGATTGTGGTGGTCATTTATCTAGGCTTGCGAAAACCCAAAAAATATTACGAGCCAGTTATTTTTGGCCATCAATTTTTAAGGATTGTGTTGAAGTGGTTAAAAAGTGTCACCCTTGCTAGGTGTTCACTTTGAAAATGTGTGCTCACCCAGCCCCTCTTCACCCAGTCATCACCATCGGTCCCTTCATCAAGTGGGGTGTATATTTTATGGACTGTAACCTAGATTCAGCTATGGGTCACGAACATATTATTATGGCCACAAATTACTTTACTAAATGGGCATAGGCCATGCCTACCGTTAAATTTGATGGTAAGACTACAAATTTCTTTGCATTCAACCAAATTATATCCCTATTCAGAATCCAAAGAGAGATTATTACTGATCATGGAATTCATTTTCAAAATGAAATGATGAAAGAGTTAGCATCAAAACTGGGCTTTAAGCATGATCATTCTTCCCCTTATTATCCCCAGGAAAATGGATAACTAGAGGCGGTGAATAAATATCTCATGAACATCTTGCATAAAATAGTCATCCAGAGTAAGTATGACTAACATCTGATGCTTTACCCTAAACTTTGGGCATAGTAAACCTCGGTAAAGATTTCCATTGGTTTCTCTCATTTTTAGTTAGTACATGGCGTGGAGTCAATTCCTCCAATTAAATGCAAAATCCCTTCCCTTAAGTTGGAAATTGAGCTGCTACTTGACATATACGATATTGAAGAACACCTCGTACACCTAGAGCGTCTCAATGAGCGGAGTATAGATGCCTCTATGGCTATCGAAGAAAATAAACGACGTGTTAAATTTCAATATGATAATTTTGTCTTTCCTCGATAGTACATTGAGGGTGACTTGGTTATCCTTTATGACCAAGAGAAAGAACCATTGGGGGAAGGAAAGTTCAACCCCATGTGGAACAGTCGTTATATCGTGTGACGTGTCTTAGAGAAAGGAGCCTATGAATTGGAATATTATGAAGGGAATATGTTGGATGACCCCAAAAAAGGGCTCTACCTTAAAATGAATTACGCTTGAGCCCTCAATCTTGGGAATGACCTTTTGTATACTAGTGTATCTTAGTGTATATACATATTTTCCTTTTTTTCATTGTCTTTCTTATCAATTTTTCCCTTGGTTGGAATATGTCAATGTAACCTTCAATGTACTTAGCATTTGTAGATGGTGCTAGTCATCATACATGGAACATGGCTTTTGTCGCTTGGGTCATTTACTCACTCGAGGGTCAATTGGTGTCTTCAAGTGGAATTCCTCTAGAGACATCAATGTGTAATGTGGCTAAGTATAGTGTCGTGTGGGAGATCCTGGAATCCCACCACTAGATCACATGGTAAACCTCTACAGACTGAACACCATGTGATCCTGAACCTCTAAAGACCAAACACAAGGTGAGACAGTTAGTCGTATGTCAGCTGAACAAAATATATCATGTGGGAGATCCTACTCTACTCCGATGATTCCTACGAGTATGAATTTTTGAATAATACTTTGATTTTATTACTTATAATCACATACCTAGAAGTTCTAATCATGTATCTGATGCATATGATAATTATATTTTAGATTGGAATTTGTCATGTAATTAAGTAAAGAAAAAACTTTCCTACATGTACACATTTCAACATATATAAGTAAAGCTATGAACCAATTTTTTTTATATTTCATGCTTTCAAGTTCAAAAAATATGGTGTCATAGTATAGAATGGGGCTCACACCCTCAAAATACATATATGGCTAATATGACCATGGAATCTATGCCTGTGGCACTAGATGTGTATCATGATAGCACCCTATGACATTTTCTAGATGTTGAAAGAGTCTCACCCACACACGAGGTATACCCACCACCTGTTGATGTATAACGTCTGGCATATCCTCCACTTGAACCATAGGAATCATGTGCATCAATCAAGACAGGTTCCTCTGCACATTCAACATCACTCTCTCTGTATCTTCGCCCTCTTTCTCATCTCCTCGACCCCTCCACCAATGTCATGGGAATCCATATGGCTCTCACATACCTACATCTACGTAACAATTAAATTGTTAATACTTTATACCATATGAAAATATTTTTTCATTTTTTTTTTTTATTGAAAAACACATAAAAAAATGAAATATATAAAAAACATTTATTACCAATATCACCATAGGAGGAACCTGGTGGAAAACACATGTCCAAATCCCCTCTGTATTCAATGCCTCTGTAATGGTATTAGTTAATGGCTATGACCTATTAGCACCCCCAAAAAAATAACTCATCATTGTAGGGGGTTGTTATCAGACAAATCGGTAGGTGCAGACACTAACTAATCTCCCTAGATCCACCTAGATCTAGAACAAAACACACCAGAACATGATGCTTTCCTTAAGTTTTAGATATTAAAATTACTAACTAAAGAGGGATAGGTGACATACCGTTTTAATGTCACTTCCTCTCACGATCTCCATCCTAGCTCTGTTCCAACGTTCATACAATGATGATCCTGCAAAAGAACGCAACCAACCAAAGTGATAGCAATAGCATAAAATCAATATAAACCAATGTATGTGATCAAGGAATCATACAATAAAACACAACAAGATTTATAAGAAAGAATCATATTACTGTATCATATTAAATGTGAAAGAGAGATTACAACCATGGTCTTGATGTCATAAGGTCCCTTCCAACTGTCCTTCGTTCCCCACCCACTTTCACTCCAAGAATTTTGAGAGCACAAATCTGATAATATTCACAATCTATCTTGACAAAGGCAAAACTCAAAACTACTCTAACCAAGCTAATAATTCCAAGCCAAATCCCAAAATCTCCAAGCTAACCAAAGCTACAAGCTAAAGCTAACTTTCTCCATGAGATCTCCTCTCCTTTTATAAGTTGAAGAGGATGAGGTGAGGAGGTTAAGATGATCCCACTAAATCATGAAAGCGAGTAAGATCCAAACCATTCAGATGCCACCTCACCATGGAAGTTTCTCCTTCTAGAAGATTCGAGAAAACGCTCGTTTTTCCCATGTGTAAGCATTCTCGCACCCTACCTATAGAGCAACCTACGAACCTATCGCAACCCAGCTATGGTGCAACCTATGAGAATCAGGCATTCTCCCACCCTGCCTATAATACAACCTGTGAACTTCCTCTTTAATAGGGTTTTCATAAAGGAGAACGCAACTTCTTTTCTCAGGAAACGTTCTTCTCCTTTCTCTCTTCAGGAACTCAAGCCACTGACCCCTCTAAAGGAAACATATAGGTTTACATCATTCATGGTCATAGGGATGATGAAAATAATGTGTAATAGAGAGCCCCCCAAAGTATGAAGTTAGAACAGAGTGATAGCTGAAATACTTTGTTGAGTGTGCGTAGGGAACAAGGAACAGTCGGTCAAAAACCTACCAACAAACAAGGAAATACAGTACAATAATATATCATCACTGAGGTAGGAATTCCCATACTCATAATACAAATGACTTAAAGCATAAATGCCAACATGCGAAGATCCATGTCAAGTAAGATAGGTCATGGCCACCAGACATACACTGTGGATCCATGCCAATATGACTCAAATCTGAACATAGCCACCAAAAATACACTGTAGATCTATGTGTTAAAGACTCAAATTTGAACATAGCCACCAGACATACAATGTGGATCTATGTAACAGTACACTGAATATACTCCAACGCAACCTGAATCTATCAGAAAAGATCCAGGGTCTTCATCTCCACCACTCTATACTACGAATATAACCATGTGAATACATGTGTTGAAGTCAAACATGGTAGAAACCACTTGATTACCGGTCATTAGTATATACCATTAACAAGCGCGAGGGAAATCACCATTAATGTCAATGAATCCCAAGGTACACTGGTACAATCCAACGAATGTGAATTAATGAGCTGAAGTCAAACACTCGACGAAATCTCTCGATCAGGGGTCGATAATGAAAATCCATTGTCGAAAGCGAGGAAGCCTACCATTGAGGCATGCAAGTTCCAAGGTACCAATTAGTTTCTAATTCTAATTCCTGGATAATGAGTTGAAGTCGACAGGAAAAGACTCGTCATAGAAGGGCCTTAATGTATCCCACATCAATGACTTGAAACAAGTAACAAGATTTGA